>VZRI01011088.1:0-19421 GCA_013397515.1 Upupa epops | reverse complement strand
AATAGAATAAAACTTTGTATGAGTGTGAAGAAGCAAATACTTTAATTTAAAATGAAACATTATTAAGCAAATATTGATGTAGAATCTGCATCACATTGATGTATTGGAGGTTTTGGACCATGGGTTCTGGTCAATAGGCAGAAAGCAACCTTCCCCCATTTATGGACTTCTTTGGTTAGGATCTAAACTACATTTACTGATTCCTTGAGGAACCTTAGAAACCCCTATAAAGTTTAATTCCATATATTTGTAGCCAGGCTGTAGTATTGGTAGCTTTGATATTTCCACATGCTTTTCAGACACTCTATTATCAGCAGCTGTCTAAAAGAACTTGCATGACTGTTTCTTTAATAAATTGCTAAGCTAGCCATAAAAGTTTCTCATTGAGTGCCACCAAATTCTTTAGGATCTGACTGTGTGAGTCCGTGAAGCACAACTAGACTGAAGGGGCAGTATGCTCTTTGTGCCACCATAATCATGGTAGTTCAATGTATTGGACATAACCAGACTTACAGCACTGAATTGGGTATCACTTAGGATTTAAACCTAGCTGCCCCCAGCCTTTCAGACATCTGAGGATAAGCTGCAACACAAGGGGGGTATTTTTCTGCCAAATTATCTTTCTCTTTTCTCACAACAGGGAGCTTTTGCTAAGCTTTTGACAGGAGCCATACTAGCAGTCTGACTACCAAAACAGCATAGGGAGACTAAGCAAGCAGATTAGTTTCTGTCTGGTGTTAAACCATGACAATAGGTTTAGATATAGTGAAGGGAATATCAGACTGCCGTAATCCCCAGATCTTCCTCAAGAGAAGTGTGATGTTAATTACAGGGGTTTTATGCTTTTTTTTTTTAGCCAACAGAATCACTAGGTCAATGCTGTGGATTCTTTTTCATTGGTTTGTTTTGTGTTTTATCAATCTTCACGTCGAGTTTACTTGGGTTCATTCCTGAGCCCTTTGTAAATATCTTAACATTTTTTATTTGCAGTATGTGGTGCATGCTAGAAATATGCAATGGTTTCTATTTGTCCTTTTCACAATAACACAAATGAGTTTTCACCCAGTTCCTAAATGTATGTTACTGCCAGTAACTGAGTACTTTTCAGATGTTGATAGCCCTAGGACGTCACAGACCATCCTGTGCCCATAATTAAAAGAATTATACTTCAGCCACCTGGTGTTTAGGCAGTTGTTTTTTCTAAGCAAGATAAAACAAATAACAAACAAGCCAGCACAAGTTCAAACAAACCTTGGCAAATCCAGAACTCTAGCTTCTGTTAGTGAAAAAGCCGTCAACTGCTACTAGTAGTGACCAGTTTGATTCTGTATCAGAATGTACTTTTATCAAGTTGTACATTCTGTACTTCTTTCTTGTGCTCTCTGACAGCCTCTTGCATCAAATGTCTGATGGCTTATGAGTTAAACTTGCATCTAAATTATATTTCTTGCTTTTCTGCCATCTATATAGAGATCTGTGAGTTGTATTTTTGTGTGTCAACTTTTAGAACAATAATGTAATTCCTTGTAAAAAATATTCATTATTTTAATCAGGTTTCTAATTTTTATTGGCAGAGGTCACGCAGATACATGGCACAGTACCTTAAAATATCACTGCACTACTTTGAAACATGGCAGGTTCTTATGATAAATATGCTCTTGGTAGACTTAATTTACCTCAGTTGTGTAATAATCAACCTTCGTCCTTCCACAAACAAGTTCATATTATTTTCCAACCTAAGACAGATAAAGTGTTGCCAGCAACCAGCAAGATGCTCTTAAGAAGCTACATTAAAGCAGAATATGTGGGCATATTTTTTTAAATTCTAAAATAAAAATACATTTGCTAGTAAGATTTGAGGACTGATAGATCTTTTGTAAAATTTTTTGTACCTGACACCAGTAAATAATTTTATGTGTAAGTGACTGGTGCTAGTTTAGAACAGTAGAAGTATGACATGGTGAATCTATAACTTTACCTTGTCAGTTTTGGAAACTGATCCCTTTACAAGGTCATTTTGTAAATATTTATAAATACAAATCAATATATGGATTAAGCAGTTTTGATCTGTGCTGCTGTAAAAGGTACTTTCCTAAGAACTTTTCTGAAATCTAGTGATGTGATAGGATTCAGTCAGGTAGATGTTCCTAGTGAACAGTTTGCCTGGCTTCCTCACACCTGAAAATCCTGAGAACTGAACTGAATGAGAATATCAAAAAAAAGATAGCAACACTGATCACTTCAGCTCAATCTGAAAGTCATGTGGGTATTTCCCATGTAATCTCATATCTAGCCTGTTCTCTGAAGTCTGAGTATTTCTGCTCTCCAGTCAGACTTTGATTAACAACAAGCAAGATGGCTCAAACAATTGTAATCATTTGTGAGCATTGGAAAAGAAACTTCTCCACAGGCATCAAATGTATATTTGTGCTGTATTCCTGCCCTTCCCCCCCACCCCGCTCTTTCTCTTCTGGAAAGTGGAGTGAGTGTGTGTGTGTGTGTGTGTGGTGGTTTTGTGGTTATGGTTGTTTGTGTACACTCTCTTGTCCCAGAGCTTTCATCTAAGGCCAAAACCCAGTGAGTTAGCTGTCTCCCATTTCTCTCAGTGTGTGTAAAGGCATTGTGATACAGTTTGTCTTTTACCTTTTTGATTCTTTTACTTATTTAGCGATTTTTTCCTTTTCTTATTGGTGATGGGTTCAATAAATTATTGTCATTTTAGCAAAGTTGCTTCATTGCCTGTTGAACTCTCGGTTAGAGCTGGTTGTTGTGCTAGAATTACAGGCACCAACCCAAACTAGTTTAGACCCTCTCCCTAAACCATTACACAGATACATCAAAAATAAGAAAGAATGTAAGAAGTGGAAGGGAAGAGAAAGCAACAAAATACGATAACATCATGATAACATTAAGCTCAGTTTATGGTTTTCCCCTGAGTCCAGCTGAGATTTGCTTACTAGTTAATGTATTTTAATTGTTACTACTGAATCTCTTCTTTTTTACCCAGGATGTCACTTTGCTGCATGGCTGAAGCTATGCTTGCTAAGTTATTCTGGCATTAATCACATTTATTGTTTGCAATACCACAGTTCTCTTATTTATGGGCACTACCCTTGGGAATGCAGGTCACAGTTATCTAACAGCAGAATCTACAGCTGCTCTTGCTAACTTCAATTTGAGTCTTACTTCCTTGACAGAGGTCATATAGAAGCAATTGAAGTTAATTTTATGAGACATCTGTTATATTTCTGGGTATACTCATTCTTCAAGCTTGCCCTCTAAAGTAGCAGATGTAAAAGAAAATCAGGTACCTTAATAAATGAAAGAAAATATCAGACATTATCTAATGATGCATTATCATTATCAACATGCAAAGTAAAAACATATTTTAAATGAAGAAATCTATATTTTGAGTCTGAAATATATAACAAACTATGGCAGACACAACTCCAATGTATTTTGTACTTGTACTTCTGGAAGAATTCACTGGCTCTTAATGTGTTGCAATACCAAAATACAGGTACTTGAAAGATACCTCTACAAGAACATTTTTTATTCCAAAATTCCTGTATAGTGTTAGAGGATTGTAAAATTATAACTGGAAAATAAAACAAAATTCTGAATATTTAGAAGGATTTTGTCCATAAATTTTTCTTTAATATGATGCTTTTTCCTTTAGACTAATTACCAAAAAAAACCAAACCACCCCAGAAAGCAAATACTAATTATGAAAAAAGAATCCTTCTGAATGCATACATCTACATGCCAAGTGTGGTACTTTTTTCTCCTGAAATTTAGTTGTCTGCTTTGAGTGAGTAAGCATAGACAGTCTGTATAAACAGACGTTTCTCGATGCAAATTTATCTCACCCTAAAGTATCAGCTTTATTTATTACAATAACACATACACCAGAATGTCTGCTTCTGTGCAGTACAAATGTGTAAGATGAGAATTCCAGCCAACTTTTGTCAGTTCCATCAATGAACAAGATAACATTTTTATCAAGGAGTTGTAGCAATTTAGCAGTAGCTCAATGTGGCAATATAGCCCCAGAACAAAGACACAGGTAACTGGATATGATGTAGTATTGTCTAAATATTTAAAGAATTAGTTGTCTCAGATTTTTAGGGCTCTTTATGTGTACTCCTTAAACTGTGTAAATTTAATCTATCAGCTATAGTGCACTGTTTAATTAGTTCACAGAATAACAGTCACTAAGATTGAAAGAGACATCCAAGATCACCGAGTCCAACCATAAACTCAAAACCATCATGCCCATTAAATCATGTTTTCAAGGTACCTGATAGGTTACCTGATCAATACTTGTATTTCAGCAAATGCTAATTTTTAGACACTACCTACACTAGAAATATGCTTTAAGTGTAAAATAACTGTGTTTCATATCTAAGTTTTGTATTTATCTATAATAAATTAAACATTTGCTAACAAAAACCTTGAAATTTGAAAATGAAAACACCATTTTGAGAGCTGTTTGGGAGGTGGCTCTTTGACCATATAGTCAAGAAGTTCAAAGATTGCCATTGGGGATCCACAGTCTGGTCCATAGAAGCTCAATGGCTGACCAGGTTTTCTTTGCCTCAGTGAGGTCTCTCCGCCACATGAAAATCTCTAGTTCAAGAGGTTCCATATCCTGAGGATATGTTTGCATATTCCACTTGTGTCTACAGCTTCTGTTTGTCAATGCAGTACTACCAGGAGACACAGTGTTCCCAACTAAAGGTATTTGAATTATTCATACATTTAACTTTCCACAATCTTTCCTGTTAGGACCAAAATAAACTCAGAAATATGTGTATTGTGCAAACAGAAGATAATCATATAGGAGTTATTTTGATTAGATTGTTAGGACTTCCTACATGAAACAAAAATTATATACACTTATTTAAGATTGTCTGAGTTAACATTATACAGTGACACGTTTCTTGGCTGCTGTCACAAAGAACAGAAGAATAACTGTCCTGAATCAAGCAAAGTTCCACGTAGACCATGGGAAGTGTAGATGTGTCTTAAATACAGAGTGATCTGAATTTCATAGGGGAGATTACAGTTTAAATATTTTCCATTAGAAGTTCATTCAAACTGTGGGGGCCAACTTCTCGCCACTGCCAGTTATGAGTGTGTCTAATAATTGTTCAATATTTATATTTTCCTTCTCTATTATACAATGTAGATAAATCCTTGGACACTCATAGGCTCATAATTTTCTCTGTTCTTCATTGTCATCTTCTCTTCCCGTGAATTTCCAAACCAGTCAAATGTATTTATGTATAAATAGAATAGTATAAAGAAATGAAGAAAACTATTATCTCTTTTCTCACATACATAACAAACAGTAAACATAAACATGTGCATGAGGAGATCATTGTTGTTCCTGGATTTAATTCAGTTTATCTCTAATTTCTTTCTCTTACAGTTTGCTGTTATAGACTTATCCAGTGTATGATTTTATACTTTGTCTTTTTTCCTTCATTAACAATCTACTCTGCTTACATTCTCCCATCTGCACTTACCACTACAGGTATTAGATTCTTTGTAGGTACTGCCATTTGGAACAATCTCTCTTTGCCTCTGCTTCATCAGCTTGCCATCTCATTTTACATTTGAAGCACATAATGTTCTCCCTCTAGTGTACTTATTTTTTCTCTCTCTCTAACAGTACTCTTCTTTTTAGATGTATTAATCAGCTTTCAAAAACTGGATATTGTGGGTATTAGAAGGCAGTCATAATATTATGACATAGTAAATGTTCAGATTTTGTAACACTAACACAGTTTTTTGTTTGTTGAGAAAACATACAGCTGAAGAAAAAGCAGTATGGTCTCAGTTCTGTTGCCTGTGCATTTTCTACCAGATGTAACTTACAATGTTCTAAAGTATCCCACCTGGCTTCCAGCTGCCACTTCTGAAAGGGCTTTGTCCCCACAATCACGTCTGCTGTCTGTCTCTGAACCTTTCAGATGATCTAAGTTGTCTCAAAAATACTGTGTTCAGGCAGTTAAACTAATTTCCAACTGCTTAATAAGACTGAACTTTATTGCTCCATAGATAGCCTTGACTGCACTGAATAGATCCACAGACTAAAATGAGAGTTAAGAAGCTTACTTCATATGAAGACCTCCAGATATAAGCTCTGAAGTAGAAGTAAACCTGGACAAAATCAGACTCCTAGCATAGTTTGTATTGTTAAGAATTCTTTGTAATTTTAAGAAAAATAATTCTGAAAAATAAAGAAACTATATGAATTAGCAGTATAGCTGCAAGATGGCCTTGACTCATTTTCCCATACTTTATTATGTGATAACATTTCCAATATTGCTGGTATGGCTTGATGCCCAGTTGATTCTGCTTCATGATTAAGGCCTCACATACATTCTCATCAGTCTGTCACAGGCTATGGGAGAAAGCATGTTTGGGCTCAATGTCAAAGAAACAAGGCTCTGTCCTTGAGGAAAAGTGGTAAACAGGATAAAGGGACTGAAGGCTGAAGAATGATAGGGGTGAAGTTTAACTTATAACCAATTAGCCTTTAGACAAACAATTAAATAATACTATTGTATCCAATGACAGAGGACCAAGTGCACTAACGGCCTTCTGATCTGTGTATAAAAGAAGTGTAGGATCGCTTAATAAACTGTCTTCACTGGATAAAGCTGTGGAGTCTGTGCCAGTCAGTTGCCACATATGACTTAGGCTAGGAGGGCTTAAAAGACTTCTAGATGCCTATCTGTGTTTATAAATCAGTTGTGACTACATAATAGCATCTAATTTAGATGTGAAATACTGGAGGATAACATCCTTTTGTATTGTTTGTTTGGCATTAGAGAAAGATGTGCTTTAATAGTAGTCTAGTTTCTTCCTGAGCCAGAAATCCTCAGAATTTACTGAGAATTTGTCCAGAAGAAATGTTACCAGGTAGCAGGGGAAAAGATTTTTGCGTCTTCAAATTCAGGTACTAATGGTAGAGAAAGATGAGATACTGGAATGGCCATATGAAGAATATCTGTGAGTCAGATGTGGGAATTTCTATTTTAGATCTTTACCTAAGATGCAAAATAGATACAAAATTATCTTGATTCTGATTTTTTTTCATATAACCAATAAACAGTTCCTTGCTTCTCTTTTTGTACTATGTACATATATAATATTTGAGATTTCAAACAGTTCATTTTCTGCAGAAAAATTAAAACAAAATCCAAAATGTGGTATTTCTTACACACAGCTCATATTAATACATAGTGGATTAAGAGCAAATATTGCACTTACTTTAGAAGTAGTGTCTTTATTGATTTAAGCAAGAACAGTTGTAGGTACATTTATATTTTCTATTTTTTCTCTCCCCTCTTCTTTTCAGTTACACTATCAGTCTATTCTGATGCATCTCAAATGTTAAGACTACATCTAGAAGTATCTTCTTAGGCTTCCTTTGTATCTACGAGAGAAAAACAGGACACATCTATAGTTAATATTAGCCAACCATATACTTCTGCATAGGACAAATGACTAGAATACTTGAGATACTAAGCTGCAATTACTAGCATTTTTTTCTTTCTAATTGATACAGGTCTCCTCTTTGTATTCAATCTCTGTGGTAAACATAAAAACTAATATTATACCCAAATTAAAGTTTTCTTTCATATCTGTCAGTTTATCAGGAAAAGAAGATAGTAAGATCTGGTGACAGAACTGGGGCTTTGCAGTCCTGGGATTCTGACAGATTTCTCTGCAGTATTAGTCATGTTCTGAGCTAAGGTGTATTTTCAGGGAGAGGAGCCAAAGACCTCTTAATTCCTCATTTGTAAATTCAGAAACATTTTGCTCTGTTTTATAAAATACTGATGTTTCTTTATTAGGATAATTATCAGTTATGTATATACAAAGTGCTTAAGCTTAAAGAAATACTTTACATGAAAGGACACATCCTACTTCTCAATCAACAATGTATTACCCTATGTCTTGTGCTACAGCAAAGTAATAAACATTTTACATGCTAGTTTCTGATTACTTTTCCAGTGCTTCTTCTTTCTTTTAGTCCCACTTTAAATACACTATACATTTAGCAGTAAGCAGAGTAGAAAATATGATACTGATGCAAAACCTGTTACTAATGATGTGAGTTATTCTCGGTCTAATTTTCTGAGTAATAATGACAGTTCATTTAAGCTTAATGCACAGGCAATTCCTTGGAATATCCATGTCAACAGCTTCAGAAAGACAGTGATGCCAAGGCTGAATTAAGAAACTGAAGCACAATTTAGCAGATCATCAGCCCACTGAATAAAGATAAAAATTCTTTCATAGAATGTTGCAATGCTGCACATGAAAAATCATTCAATCCTCATCTAACACTTCAAGGACTCACTATTTATATACTCTTGTTCTGTTAGAAGTACTTATGCTTGGAGATATACAACATCAATTAAAGAGTGTTTTTTTGTGTACTTAAAATTTCAACAATTGATTAAAATTTGCAGTTGGATAAAGACTTCTCTTGTCATGTAATTTTTTTTAAAACAATAAAACTCAGGAAGCTTGTAGACTATATTGAAAACAGAAATCACTTATATGAACATGCACCACTCTATATTAAGCTTAATACAGAAAATAAATTATATTTTTATATTTTACTTTGTGATTTTTTTTTTATTTCTTACTGTTTCAATATCAACCTCTTAGAATTAACCATTAGATACTCTAAATATTCTGTCCATTTTTTTAATCAATTGCCTTTGGCTGCAAAAGACAAAAGCTTATATTAAAATTAGCACTTCTTTTTTTTCCGACGAAGCACATGGCAAGCAGGCCTACAAGCGTAGATTTAGCAGATAGGACTACAGAAGAAATTATTTACCATGAGGGTGCTGGGATGCTAGAAAAAATTGCCCAGAGGAATTGTGGAAACACCACTCCTGGATACATACAAGATCAGATTGGACCAGGCTTTGAAGTCCTAATTTAGTGGAAGATATCTCTACCCACAACAGGAGCCAAAACCTTTTATTATTGTTCGATAATTGTATGAAAGTCACTTATTATTTGAAAATAATTTGAAGTTTCTGCTTTCTGATAAAGGAGTGCTTACACCTTCAGCTTAACCTGTTGATTAGGCAGTTCTAGAAATGCACTCAACAATTATAAGGGAATGTTCAAGTTATCTATCGCTGTGAAGTAACAGTGAATGTGGCAACCAGGATGAGCAAATGAATCTTTGGCAGTAAATGCATGAGAAGGCACAGAAGAGATCCTAGCTCAGAGAGCTGCTCAGAGAGCATGACACTGATAATGACTGCCCTGAAATCCCTTTTGACTGATTTTATGCTTCTCACCTCAACCTCCTAACTTCCAGCTTGTATTAGGGGTCAGTTTCCTAGTAACGTTCCCAACCTCCCTCCAACCTCCCTCTAGTATTGGTCAGCTCAACACATTGTGCCCTCTGTCTCCTTTCAGAAGGAAATCACCTACAACAATTACTCTCCTTTTTTCTTGGTAAATGCAGTCATAATGCATGGTGCTGACTGTATTACCTTTGTCAGCTCCTTGGGTGGATCTTCACCCTTGTCCTCATTTGTATGATCCTCAAATTCCAGAGCCCCATACTTGTTGTGCAGGAGCAACTGGTAACGTGGGGGAGGCCATGAGGGGAGTAACTTGCTGGCATAAACAGGGACCTAATGATATTCCTCCCCATCCTGAGCTCCATCTGACCATTGAGTCTGTTTTAGGGAAAGTAGGTTGTGTGGCTCTAATGGCCTAACACTCTCTAACACCCCATGATAATCCTCAGCTGGTTCACCAAGTTCAGTCACCAAGCACAGGATTTCCTCTACCTGTGCCCAAATCCAATTGACAAGACCTGATCTATCCTCATGCACCAGTGCCACAGCTGGGCACATCCTGCAGCCTGATCCTTAGGTAACTATGTGTCTCTGACTTGCCTACAGGTGCACTGAGTCTTCTTGTGGGTGTACAGAATGCTTGCTTCCAGATTAATTGCCTTTACATGCTTCACAGTCATCCCAACAACGTTCATAGCCACTCGCTTCTCAACCTTACATGTGGCTGTGTGGTGGATGCCTGTGTCTTTTTGGTTTCACCATTTTTTTGTGCCCTTCTCCCAACATGTAGAATGCTGTCATCAAAATCACCTGTTTTGGTAGAAATTGAGTGAATAGTCTGATCCAGGGATGACTCAAAGATCAGAAAATTATACAGTAACTTCATTCTGTATCTAGATAAGACAACATAAATTATGTAAGAGGTAAGTGGAAAAGGCATCCAGTGAACATAAAGAAGTTACACTAAAGAATAAGTGTGTTGTTAATCTGATTGTTAAATGGCAGTTACCACTGCTTGTGGACTATGTAGCATTTTTTCTGTGATATATTGGTTTAAGAAAATGGGGGAAAATTGCTAAAATACTTTCTTAATTATTAGTTTAATATTATGCAAGTGTGAAGGAGCAACATTTTTGCTGAACTTGCTTTTAGTTAATAACTATATAAGCAGAATACTGAAAAATAGTGTGTTGCTGCAATTCCTGAAGTTGTGATAAGAAAGGCTGCCAGGGTGTTTTTAAATTTATGAAGGTAGGATGTATCGGTTCTGTAAACATTCCAGTAGTTTCTCACATGTGGGCTGCATACATGTTAATTTATTTATAACTTTTTATTACTGTCAATTATTTTTAGTGTATTGGATCACCTCTGCTCTAATATCCTGTGAAAATGGCACGCAGATTCCCTTTTGTGCTATCTGCAACTCCAAAGAAAAGCAAAAAAAAGAAAACCAAAATGAAAATAAATGTTCTGTGTTCACTTTTATCAACAGCTGCAGCTACTGAACCAGATAAAATTTCTCCAGCTTTCCAGGTACAGGCCTTCAGATCTTCTAGCCATTCATGAATAGGATCTTCTTTCTGTACTAGGAGAGAATCCCACAAGAATACTTACTAGAGCACCCATGGAATATTTCTGGAACTGCAGATCAGGAGTATTAGTTACCAAACAACACTCCTGCAACATATGTGTTTGGCAGTACAGACTCATCATCTTAATACACTATAAAGGAACTCCTGCCTGTATCTACTCCAGATGACGTGTGGTACAATTGTGAAACAAACACTGTAGTAAGAAGATCCCTGTGAACCATGCAAAGAATATAGAGTGGTGATAACTCAGTCTAATCTTGTCTCTTCTAGAGCGATCCTGCAATGGTCACTCTTAGGTAGAATCCAGAGGAACCCTGAATTATCATAATTCCAGTAAAAAGGAAACTATAACTGAGACACATTTTGTAGGGGATGAAAAAACAGAAACCAGGAAAAAGCAACCCTAGAATGAGAAAAATATTGCACACCTGTTTAACTCATTTTCATGACATGTTTCTGACGTAGGTGATCTGGATTATTAAACTATTCAATCATTAACAAGACATAAAGAAACTGTAGATTCTATGTACAAGATGTGTTTTGTTTCACCATAAGATTTCTGATTGAGCAGTAAGAACATCAAGAAGCTAAAACTCCATTTAGCACTTCATTTTATTCCTTTCAAAGCAAATGAACTTTCATAGAATATTGTTTAATTGATAGAATTAGTGTATTTTTTACAATTAGAAGGCATTCATGCCTGTGTCTCATTTCTTGTTCATGTTTTTCTTTCTGAAGGAAAAACGTCAAAAAAGCAATCCTGTATTTACCTGACTTCAATGCATGCATAATATTTGCCTTCCTGATACACAACTGTTTAACTATTTAATAAACATCATTGCAATTAATATGCTTTCAATATTTTTAAAAATTTTAGGAGTAAGGAAATTATGAATATTAACAAACATACAGTTGTAAAAAGAGTAATATTTGAAATCGAATGTTCTAATAATAGCATTGTTTTCACAGCTTTACAAATGTCAGTATCTGTAATTAATATACCATTTCTAATGAATGTATATGAAATAATAATTGTTTTATAATACAATATTTCAGATCTAAATTACAGTTAGTAAATTAAATTGCTCTAACTTTAATTAAATAGAAATTAACCTGGAGTGTTATAATCAACTCTGACAAAGAAATAATTACTTTGTATGCATTCATAATTATAAAATTAAATCTACATTTCTGTATAATTTTAGTTGTTAATATCAATAATTACAGTCTTTTTGATACCATTGCTTTCAGTGGAAATTAGTCAAGAGTTTTTGCATCAACTGTGTAGAAATCTGAGCAGTTTGTTAACAACTGAACTTGTTTTTCAATTATTCAGTAACACGTTATTTTTCCTCATTTAGAGCATTCTGTCATGGTTTGAGCCAGCCTGGGTCCTTGTAATGGGGATAGGGACATTGAACGATGCCAGTATAATATTTGAGGAAAACAGGCAAAACCCCTCTCCTCAACTCTGAGCAGAACCTGAGTCTTGCTGAGCCTCTTGGCTCAGCAAACCAGCACCTCTATTAATTAATATTTTTGGGCAAGGAAATATGCTTTTGCATGCTTTGGGACTGTTTCCCCTTTGTGTGGGGAGTTTTGGCTTTTTGCTGGGAGCTCCTAGTCACTTCTTTGCAGGGAGGAATGAACAAGGGAGAAGACAGCCTTACTGCAGCTCCAGCTCTGTGTAAGGAGGAGTGAGAAGACCTCATGGTCAGTCCTCACCTTATAATGTGGTGAAAGGTCATAGTGAGCAGAGGTGTCCTGGAGTGAAAGGACCCTGAAGAAGCATGGAGAAGAGCTGACAGTGATAGAGGAAGCTACCAAAGTTCTTAAGGGGCACACATGACATGGAGAATACCTGTGTTGAAGCAGTTGGTGAGGCTGTAGACTTCAAGAACACTCCTCTCTATGACTGAGAGACTGCTTCAGGGGAAGGTGGTGGGAACCTGCTACCATATTGCTGCTTGAAAGGACTGACCCTTTTTTCCAGTTGTTCAGCTGTTGAACAGGGAAACAGAGAACTGAAGTTTGAGAAACACAAGCAAATGTCACAAAGTCTCATTTTAACTAGGTCTGTACTCATTGGATTCTGCCTGAAGGCATATCATTGTTTATTCCCTGATGTTAAAGTTTCCATTCATATTTCTGAAATTCCACTTTGCATTTGCTTTAACTGCTTTAAATATGGCAAAATCACTTGAGGAATGAAAGTAAAATAATGCATATGAAATCATTTGGCATAACACATGGAAATGATGACACACTCCCCAGAGGGGCTGAAGGTTAAGAGCTAAATTAAACTTCCCTTTTTTCCCTTTGTTGTGGTAACAGCGGGGAGGGAAGACAGTGCCAAAACCAGATCAGAATCAATAACAGCATCTGTTACTGAGCTAGCCAGAATCTTCCCTAGATTTTATTTTATTCAAAAAGAAGAACAGACACTTATCCTGTAAGCCGAGTGAGAATAAAAGTATTCTCAAAGATCTGATATCATAATTATGATTGACAATGAGTTTCTTGTGTATAATAAATAAAGCCTTACTGAAATAAATCAGGCAAGGAAAGAGACTTTTATCTATGACAACAATATAGAAAACCATTACCCATGCCTTCTCTGTGTTTCAGTGTAGTGTTTGTGTAATGATTTTGGTTGGGATAGAGTTAATTTTCTTCATAATGACCCATATCATGCCATGTTTTGGATTTTTGAACAAAGCAGTGGTTATAACACACCAGAGTTCTAGCACTGCTTATACAGAGTCAAGGTCTTTTCTAACACTGTCCCACCATCAAATAGGCCAGAGGTGAACAAAAAGTTGGGAAAGGAACAACAAGGGGCAGCTGATTTCAGTTGACCAGAGGTAATTTTCCATCCACATTGTCTTCAGCTAGCACTCAATATCTCCGTGTTCAAAACCCTATTCCTTGCAGACAAAACTACACATTTTGTCAAAAATAATTGAAATGGCAAGTACAACTTATTAATCAAATTATAAATAAATGTAATTTAAAAAAACATAACCTTTTGAATTGTTCTAATAAAAATTATTTAATACATTAATATAATTGTATGTTTATATACTGAAAACTTTGCCAAAGCTCATGAATGAAACACAATTTTAAATTTGCAGGTATAAGAAAAATAAACTACAATTTTATATTATTTATAAATATATTTATATTATTTATAAATTTATATTAGCAGAATTCTAAAACTCTGAAAATTGAAAGTTCATTTGTTCATTGGTAGCATTCACTGAAAGCATTATGTGCTTGCAGTGGTGGCAGCTAATAATATAACATGCCATTTTTGCAAGTATATATATTTTTGCAACTCATATGTCAAGGGAAGTGGTTATTCCCTTTATGTTGGTACTTGTGAGGCTGGAATGATGCAACATGGTTGGAAAACTGTGTCCCATTTTCGTTGCCAAAGTATAAGACACTTATTGACAAGCTAGGTAAGGTGCAATGAAAGGCCTAAGGGAACTGTGTCTGAATAAAGTGAAGATGAAAAGGATAAAGGGGATTGACTTACAGTCTTCACTTACAAAAATCAGAGCTCTAAGGTAAAATAGTTTCTTCTGTGAGAACTACAATGAGCAACACCATGCAGTAAGGCAAGTCATGGCTGACCCTGAGAATAAAATTCTTCACAGTGGAGTCTGAGAAGTGCATAAGATTGCCCAGAAAGGCTATGAGATCTCCACCTTTGTTTGGTTGCATAACTAAGCTAGTGAAGACACTGGGCAACATGATGGACCCTGAAATTAGCCTTGCTTTAAGCAAAAGGAAGGATTAGATAACCTTCAGCTGTTCCTTCCAGTTTTAAATTCCAATAATTCTCTCATGGTAAGCAGAATTTATTTCATTACCTAATAGTAATCTTCCATATATAGTTATGCTTGTTGCTTTTTAAGATCTAGTTTAAATTTTAAGGCAGAGTCTAAAATTATGTCCTGTTTTTTTTTTTTTAAAGTTTGCTTCATAGTTGAAAAATGGAGTAAGAGAACAAAAAGTTTCACACTAACATGTGAGGGGGGATGGCAAAGTTTAGTAGAGAAAGGAGTTGAATGTGGAAGAGCATGCTCAGTACAGCAATGAAAGAGACATGTAGGAACCAAGTTAGACACAGGCAGAAGATAACAAATAACTAATATAATCCAGAGTGTGGATGAACCAAATGTGAATAGCAATAGAAAAGAAAATAGAGAATAGAAAGATGTACTTGGTTAGCATTTATCACTGTATTTCCTATCCCATTTTCTCTCCTATTGCACCCAGAGTTATTTAGTAGTAACACTGATAGGGGAGTGGGGAAGTTGCTAGGGTGCAGGTTTTAAGGGAACACAGATGCTGAGCACAGGAGGATTCTGGGAAGAAAAAGGGGTGGAGAGTGGAAGACCAGATACCATACTGATGTGTTTTAAGCCAATGTACCTTTTCATTTCAGCTCTGCATATTGCCCTTGTATACTTGGCTGCCTGAGTGCCCTGACTCCATTTGGCTTTGGTTTTCCTCTAGGCTCCACTCTGGGACTGCAATCTTCCCGCTGGCCCCAGTTACTCCAGACCATGGCCCTTCACTCCTGCCACACCATTGCCCACCATGAGAGCTCCACTTTTAACCCCAAAACCTGGAAAAAAGGTAATGTCAAAAGAAAGACATATGACAGTAATAAAGAGCATGGTGGTCTATCACAAACCTCTTTCCAGAAGAATATGATTTCTGAATTCAATAGCCCTTTTATTTCTAAAAATTGCCTGTGATGCCAGCTTACAAGCCTGAATGTCTCAATTCTTCAATAATGCTAAGCTAATGGAAAAGTTAATAGCCACCATACTGATGTATTTTACTCAATTAATTTATATGATAAGGGAACTGAAATTCTCTTGAAGATGTCAAGGTTGTTAATGACTTTGGGAAGAGACTGCTGTATTTTTATGCTATGAGTTTTTCCTCTATTTTTAACACATGAAATTTTACATGGGGTAATATTGAAGTTACAAAGCAATCATGAAGAAAAACAAAGTTAAAGGTTGTCTGTCCTAAAGGACTAAATAGCTTCTAATAGTATTACTACTCAATATTCCATGATGTTTATCTGCCTTGAGGCTGAATTATATCTGCAGGTGTAACCTTTAGTTTCACATTTTTAAGACACCTTAATGATTCTTTTTTTCAGTTTGGGTATTCTTTTAACTACACAACTATATGGACACACACTTAACATGTGCATATGAAAACATAATTAATTCAGCTTTAGGCTATTTCCCATTTCCCACCACAATTACTCGTCAGTACACTAAATTGTTAAGTTTAAGAATATGATTATAACCGGGGAAAGTAGTACTAGCACATCCTGAACATAGACAGATCATTATAGAGTCACAACCTGTCAGAACTTTCAACAAGGACACTAAAAACATTGTTCCATATTCTCAGAAAATCTCTATTTCTAAAGACATTAAGTTTCTTCAATTTATGGATGTTTTGGTTTTATTTATAAATTATTTATTATTATTTTTTTACAAATATTATTCATTGTGTTAGTTTGTCAATGGCACATATAAATATTTTTGTGAGAAAAAATATCTTAAAATATTGGCATTTTCATCACAATAACAGTAAACACTGTTTGCACTGAAGTTAATGAAAAAGAAACAATGCAAATGAAGTATGGTAGTCTTTTGTCAGCATGCTTTTTTATTATTATTGCAAAATCTATATTAATTTAGAGCTTTCCACCTCAATCTTGGGAAAATGTTACGTATAGACTTTAAATACCTTTTGTTTTCCATACAAATGATAGTGGAGATGAGTTCATATCACTTCCACCTGACAATCTTAAAACTGTATCAGCTATTTTCTGCATAAAACACTGTTTCTTATCTAAAACATGACTTTATGAAATTCATCTGAAATTCTGAGCAAATTAAATACTTCTCCTTTGTAGTGACAGTAAAGATTTGAGATGAGATTACCCCAGAGAGAAATAGAGGACTTTTATAACCTAAAGGAGAATTTTGCAAAAACTTAAATAGCAGTATAATGCTGGCAGCTGCTGAAACATATGCAGTTGTAAATTATGTATAACCTCACTTGAAGACATAGTTTGATCTTCATCAATAATGTGTAATTATCTGAAAAAGTTTTCACATCAAATGAACACATTTTTTTAAAATGAAAAGAACAAATGTCAGTCTAAAGATGATTTTAAATACAGTTTACTATTATGTAGTTAGATGAAAATGGAGAAAAACATGATTTCCCTGGAATTTCCTTCCCTCAAGGTATCAAGGCTTATGTTGCTGAATTGCTATTACAGAGGGAGAGATATCAATTCTGAATGTATTTATGCTGTTTACACGTTTATTCTTCGTGAAACCATACAGAATATAATCCACAATTCTTGAATGCAGTGCATTTTTTTCTCTACTAGCTTACTTGTTTCTCAAATAGCAAAGAAGAAATGATCACAAGAGAAAACTTTCACTGTTCAAATGGTTAGTCTCCTGAGCTTTGGATCAGACAAATGCATATGTAGGTTTTTTCTTGTAACTCTATTACATATTAAATTTTCCAGGCAACTGTAGAACTCTGACTTGTGCCCAGCTAATTTATTCCTAATAAATAATAAATAATAATAAATAAATAATCATTTAATATTTTATTAATATAAGTTCACAACATGTACCATTAAAGTTATGCCTACTTTATTAGTCATAGCTTTGCATTAAAATGAAGCTTAGGAGGTCGTCATCTGAAGATCTGCTTTACATTGTATTTGGGATTAATATAAATAACTTATAACTTTCCTCAGTGTTGTAATGACTTAAGAAAACGGGGATACAGGGAGGGAAAATAATGGAAAAGACTAATTTCTATTTATTATTTGAGGCAGCATCATTGTGCTGGTGATGTTAACTATGTTCATAATTCTATAACTGAGTAATATTTTTCATTCACTGTTACCAGTCAGTACTAGCATTTTCGTTCTTTCTACAAACTATCCATTTCTTGGGATATAGTGTGTATATATGCAAAACAGGCATTCTTGCGAGACAGTTCTCTGTAGACTTACCATCACTGGAGAGAGAAAGACTCTCATTCAAGAGCTATTCAAAAGCTATTCAAGAGTTTTGTTTTAGATGTTCTGATTCCCTCTCTGGAACAAATTATTTCATTCCACTCATCATAAATAAATTTGCAGCCATAAAAGCCTCTCTAGTCAATTTTTGTGAACAACCTTCTTGTCTCCTCAAGACACAAGTAAGGACCTAATCCTTATTCTCTTAATAACATGCAATTATTGCCTTTTTTAAACAGCACCCTGTCAGGAGATGTTTGTACAAACTGTCATTAGAAGAGAATACAATTATTTTTTATTTCTTCCCGATAATTTTTTGGCATTTCTGCACTTTACTTTGGGTAGTAGAGTATTTATTGGCATTGTAACTAAAGCTCAGGTCTTTATCTTAGCAGGTAGATGCCATGAAAAACACTGAAGGATCAGACTTATCTTCTCACCCTATAATGTCTTCCTACAGGGCATAACACTTTCAAATAATGTAGGCAGTTTTCAGAGGAGACAACTGAAACTGGGATACCAAAATCTTGGGCTGAGACCTCTAAGCACTGAACTAAAGCAGGAAAGAGGTAGGAAAGTGAATATATACGCTTTGTTAAAGTTTGTTAAGGGGTCTAGGGCTTTACTGATGAATTCCATGTCTGAGATAATTGCTTAGCTACTAACTCTAATGCTTGTGTCGTTTGATTTAATATCAACTATACTACAGCTCGTAATTTAATTATTTTATTTATCATATATATAGTTGTTTAGTATCCCCAACTTCAATCTTGCCCCCATGTAGCAAGACCGTAATATTCAATAATTCATTCTGGGGCCCATTCTTCATCTTTCCATTGTTGAGATCCTCTCAGTAATTCCCGCTTATGTTTTGTTTTTATCTGTTCATACGGAGGTAATCTTAATGTTTCTTCCTTATTTCGAAGTAATAGGAAGAACTGTGGCTGGATAATGCCAGTAGCACATGTGCCTCTCCAGTATTTGGGTAATTTACTGTAAGTTTTCCACAGATCCAGAACACTCCATCTGGGGCTTCCCATTCCCAGGAGGTATTCCCTGGGTATTCCCAGTATTTCTTTAACCCTGTTACTTCTTTGAAAGGGTTTGCCCTGCTCTTATTAGACAA
The DNA here is from genome assembly GCA_013397515.1 of Upupa epops. Lineage (NCBI taxonomy): Eukaryota > Metazoa > Chordata > Aves > Bucerotiformes > Upupidae > Upupa > Upupa epops. The sequence continues at coordinate 257 of VZRI01011088.1, read as the reverse complement.
AAATATTTGTTCTAGTGTTGTTAGGGTACATTGGTACCTACTTAAATATCCCATGGAGCTATGTGGCCACCACTAGGAATGAGTGGAGTTCATGACATAACCCCTCCTGCAGGGGGTTTCACATACATTTTTAGGGTATTTGGTTTTCCCTTGTCTTGATAAACACCCTTGACCAATTACCTCGTTTGATAATATGCACCCCTCTGGTCAATGTTCCATTTTAGTGACCTTTGCCTGATTCCATAACATAATTTGAG
>VZRI01011085.1:0-22317 GCA_013397515.1 Upupa epops | reverse complement strand
GCCCACATGCACACAATACAACAAGCAGCCACACCCTTAACGGAACTGATGGAAGTAACCATGGACTGTCTAGGTAGATGAAGGGAGAGCAGTGAATGTTGTCTACGTTCATGTCAGTAAGGCTTCCGACACTGTTCCAGTGTATCCTCATAGAGGATAAGTGGTTAGGTGAGTGGATGTTTGGGCTGGACTAGCTGATTTCCACAGGTCCTTTACAACATCTACTATTCTGTGATTCTTTAATGAGGAGATGAGGGACTTGGAGAGAAAATGAATCTAGGAGTGATGTTGAGCCTGGAAAAGGGAAAAATAGGTACTTTAAATACAGATAATGTTGTTTACAAATACCTGAATCAGTAATGTTAACTCTATTCCAATTGGCAATAAATTAAATTCCCCAAATCTTCTTTGCCCGTGGAAGTAATTGGTGAGGTACCTTTGATCTTTATCTTGACTGCTGATTTTTTTTTGCCTGTTTTCCCTATTTTTTGCTGTGTGGGTGCTTAGGTGCCATCTGGGGACAAGACTTGACAGTGATGCGATTTTTAATTTCAAACTGCATGTCTGTAAGGGTAAAAATTATCTGTATTGATAATTTAAGTTTTATACTGGATTTACAGAGGAAGTGTGTAGTAACAGTCCTCTCTATTATTACAGACCATCTTGCTGCCTTTGAAGGATCCATATTTTTATGCTTGTACCTCTACATTTTCTTTGTTGTGACATCTTTTCTTTTACATTTATTCTTTAATGAATATCAGCACTGAACTAAGGATTATTATTAGTTTGGAAGGTACTGCAAATGTCATATAGTTCCTCACTAACTGACATGGACATCTCTTACTAGTTTAGGTTACCGAGAGCCACATCCAGCCTGGCCTTGAACACATTCACAGAGGGAATATACACAAATACTCTGAGCAACTTGTTCCAGTGCCTCATCACTGTCATAGAAAGGGATTTCTTCCTGAGAAATAGATTTTCTTCCTAAACTCACCCACTTTTAATTTGAAACTGTTTGTTCTCCCTTACCTTTGGAAAAAGGTCATCTCCAGCTTTCCTGTAAATCCCCTTCAGATACTGAAAGGCTGCTATAAGGTCAGTTGTTAAGGCTAATCATTGTTGTGGCCCTTCTCTGCACATACTCCAACAACTCCATTTCTTCTTTATATTGGAGACATAATGCTATGGATGAGGTCTCACAAGAGCAGACTAGAGGGGTAGAATCACCTTCCTTGACCTACTGGTGGTGCTTCTTTTGATACAGCCCAGGATATGGTTGGTCTTACGGACTGCACTCACACGTTGTCAGCTCATATTGAGCTTCTCATCTAGAAACAGCCTGAAGTCCCTGTCCTTGGGAATGTTCTCAATCCATTTACCACCCAGTATATACTTGTGCTTAGATTGCATTGATCAGGGCAGTTTTCTTAATGTTGTGGTCTTATACTGCTCTTGGAATGTTTCAAAGCACCAAATGGTTTGTACTTATTTCATTTGCAGAGACAAAGAAATATACAGAAATCAGCTGCTATAAAGGAAAAATCCAGGGTATTTCTTGAATAGCCTGCATTAGCATCTGACACATATCAATATGAAGTGAAATTTATTTTCCCCGTAACTCAGGAAAGGAACAGGCACACACCAGGAAATAGAAATGGCAAGTACAGATTGTCCATGTTTCAGTTTTTCTTTTCCTCTCATCCAGTACTTTTATGTTGCCTCTTGTACAGAAGACGTTTTGTATCAGTCAGCACTGTTTACATCCACAGAAATAGTCTAGTTCTGACTTTCCAAATAAAAGCATTTACACTTTCCCAAGTCTCGCTCTTGTGATCTCACAAACTGCACGCATAGAAAGTAATTTATTCTTATATGTCTCCTGATAGATTCATTTGCTTGTCTCAGTGGGAGTTAAATTTGCTTTCTTTCAACAGCCTATGTTTTCAGATTTCAGATTTAGCTCCAGTAAGTGCATCAGTAGCTTTTTCTTGTTTTTCTGCGAAGTTAGGTGGGTATCTTGTGCAACTCTGGAAGAATAGCATCAACATATTTATTTGGTCTGTAAACCTCAGGCCATGAATGGCTGTGGTAGAAGCAGCAGACCATGATTAGGAGCCCATACTTAGAAGTAAAAGGGATTATGGAAAAAGATGCTTTCCTGTTTTGCAGTCCCATCCTACATAAATATCTAAGGATGTTATGAAACACATGCTTAGAACATCTTCTCAAGGGACTTTACCTCTCATATAGCAGGAGAATTCATGAACTGGATACAGCACCTCTGAAGATCCTGAAAATTTTAGACAGCAAGAGGTGGAAGTCTGGTTTACAATATAAGCAACTTTAAACTGCTGTTACAGTGGAGTAGCTCCAACTTGAGCAGCTGAGTTGGCTTTCCTGTATTTTCTCCACTTATATCTACTGGTATTAATGCACATTGTTCTAGAAATAGAGGAGGTACAACGTCCTTCCCAGCCTTTCTTTGGCTGCTGTAAACATGAGCCGATAATGATGCAATCTTTTCTTATTCAGAGTGCCTTTTTAGCCAAGGGTGAGAGTTTTTCTCTGTAAGTCCTCCCCAACCACAGGAATTGCTGGTGCTGTACAAGAACAGCAACGCAGAAGCTGCCATAGGACAGCCTTTAGCAAAACCTGTCTTCAAAGGTCCTAAATCAGAGAAGGAAGCACTGACTTTCATTCTCTTTATATGACCTCTGCCAATCATCAAGGTGACACAAAGCAATTATCCCAATCCATCACTCTCTTTAGAGCCATTTGCCAAACAAATACCATAATAATAACATGAAATTTTGCCAGTCTTCACATCATTTAGCTGTTTGATCCTTCGTGGCCCAGATGACAAATACAGAGGAGTACAGCAAAACCATTTGAATTTGATCCACCAAATAGAGGATCATTAGCCTGCCTCTGAACGGCAACGAGCCACCATTCAGAAAGGAAAGCCTTTATGTATGAAAATAAGACCTAACTGCAAAAGTTCCATTGAAACTTCAAAGGAGGATGAATTGAGATTTTTTTTTCCCCAAGAGAAGAAAGGAGCCAAGTAATTCTTTCCACAGGTGTCACAGTTTAGTACTGGGCTGGTGCTTTGCTCAATTGTACAGAAACTAGAATCTTGCCCTCCTCAAACCTGGAAGGAAGAGAATAAACACAATTGCAGGAACAGGAACTGCAAGTGTTAAGACTTCATTGAAAAATAAAGAAAAGAAGAAATAAAAGGAAAAATGAAGCATAGTAACACCCCAGTGCACCCTTTCAGCTGGGCCACAAACCCTCTTCCAAAAAGTGGTGTCTAGACCACCACCCCTCCAATTTCCTGATGGAAAAAAAAAACAATCCCCTGAGCCAACACACTATTACTGAAGGAAAGGAAAAATAGAAGAGAGAGAAAAAAAAAGGAGTTGAAGTGCCCAAGGCAGCAGTAGCTCCTGCTAACAGAAAAAAAGATTCAAAGAAGTAGTTTGCTACAGACAGAAGAGGGGGCCAGCTGTCTTAGCTGCTGCCAAACAGGCACCTGCCACTGCCCCACTTTACTTCTGCCTGAAGTAATTCTGGTGGCTGAGGAGGTGTAAATTCTTTGTAAATTTCAGGTGTGCTGAAAGAGCATTAGATGCAGGAATACTGCAGGTAAATGAGGTTTCACTAAACCCAGGACAATAGGCAGAAACTAAAATGCCCACAAGAAATGCGGTTACTAGCCTTTAAAAAAAAGTTTGATTCATAGAATCATTAGGGATTGGAAGGGAACCCATCTAGTCCAATCCCCCTGCCACAGCTGGATCACCTAGACCAAGTCGCACAAGAACAGATCCAGACAGGTCTTGAACGTCTCCACAGGAGACCCCACAAACCCCCTGGGCATCCTGTTGCAATGCTCAGTCACCCTCACTGTGAAGAAGTTCTTCTTGATATTCATATGGAATGTCCTGTGTTCCAGCTTGCACCCATTGCCCCTTGTCCTACCACCAGATGACCTTGAGTAGAGCCTGGCTCCATCCTCCTGACATCCAACCCACACATATTTGAAGACATTCATGAGGTCAACCCTCAGCCTCTTCTTCTCCAAGCTAAAGAGACCCAGCCCCCGCAGTCTTTCCTCGTTAGGGAGCTGTTCTACTTCTTTCGTCATCTTCCTTTATCTTTCCTAGTTGCATCCATACATTCTCTCACCAGAACCTTAAAATTACCCCAAGTGGTCATCCCCTCCTTCCATGACCTATTAACTTTATTCATTTTCAGTTTGCCCAGCAGCTCCCTGTTTAAGCGCAAGGATCTTCTAGCTCCCTTATTGACTTCTTTCCTGTCAGGATGCACTCGTGTTGTGCTTCAAAGAAGTGGTCTTTGAATGATAACCAGCTGTCTTGGACCCCTTCACCTGCCAGTACCCTGTACCATGGGATTTTCCCTAGCAATTGCTTGAAACAGCCAAAATTGACCCTCCTGAAGTCCAGGACTGTGATTCTGCTAGGTATTCTGTTCCTACCACACAAGACCCAGAACTCCACCATCTCACGGTCATTGCAACCAAGGCTGCCCTCAACCTTCACTGCTTCAACCAGACCTTCCTTGTTGGTGAGTACAAGATCCAGCAGTGCACCTCTCCTTGTGGGCTCCTCCACCACTTGCATCAGGGAATTGTCACCAATGCTCTGGAGGAACCTCCTGGACTGTGGATGGCTGACTCAGTAGGTCTTCCAGCAAATGTCAGGTTAATTAAAATCCCCCATGAGAACCAGGGCCTGTAGCTGTGAGGCTGTTGTCAATTGCCTGCAGAAGACCTCATCAGCTTCCTCATTCTGACTTTGTGGCCTGTAATAGATACCCACAACAGTGTCATCCATGCCAGCTTGCCCCTTGATCCACACCCACAAACTCTCAACTGTCTCTTCATCCACCCCTGGACAGAACTCAAGACATTCCAGTTGCTCTCTCACATAAAGACCAACTCCACCACCTTGCCTTGCTGGTCTGTCTCTCCTGAAAAGGACACAGCAGTCCATCACCACATTCCAGTCTGCAAGCTGTCCCACCAGGTCTCTTAATTGCCACCAGATCATAATCACCTGACTGGACACAGATTTCTAACTCCTCCTGCTTATTCCCCATGCTGCGTGCATTTGTGTACAGACACTTTAGGGAGTGAGATGAGCACTCTGATTTCACTCTGGGACAACAAGAGGCCCCCTGTTTTTCATTAAGACTAGAGCTCTGTCCCACTGGTATGCACTCATCAACTTCGAACCCACCCCACTTCAAATCTAGTTTAAAGCCCTCTGAATGAACCTGGCAATTCCTGCCCCAGAACCCGTTTTCCCCTCTGGGATAAACCTCTCCCATGTGGACCTGTAAGATCTGGTGTCTTACAGAACCAGTCATTATTAAAGAACCGAAAGCATTGCCTGCAACACCAGCTTCATAGCCAGGAATTAATGGACTGAGTCATTCTATTCCAGCCCGTGTCCTCACCCCAAAGTGGAAGTAGTGACAAAAACACAGTTTGTGCCCCAGACTCTTTTACCAAACGTCTCAAGGCCCTGTAGTCCGTAATCATTTTCCCCAGGACATGGAACACAGCTTCCTCTCCACCTGTCTGGAAGAACAGCAGTGGGCAGTAGTCATCCAATCTCACCAGATTAGGGAGCATGCTAATAATATCCCTGAACCAGGCTCCAGGTAGACTGCAGACTTCCCTGTCACGAGGGTCAGCTCTGCATTTGAGCCCTCAGTCCCTTTTCAGGAGCGAGTCTTCTATAACTAGGAACCCTTCTTTTCTTTGTGGAGGAGGTTGTCATATTACTGGAAGATTTGCCAGATTTCTGCAACCTTGGTAGGACCTCCGGTATGGGTTCTCTTTCCTCTATATCCTTACTGGAGTGGCTGGATTGTATATTTTTCATAATAATTATGGAAGTTTGGTCAATCCAGTAGGACTTGCTAATCTAAATAAAATACCTGCAACAGTCACAAAAGTTTCACACAGAGCCTGTATAAAATATTGTCATTCATTTTACTTCCTGAGTTCTCCATAGGTCTTACAGTCTTAGTTATCCTCACCACTCAAACAAAAGCCACTCAACAAAAAGATACCTGAGAGTAATAATAGGTCATTGGCTAAATATGAGACATATGTTCAGGTGGCCAATAAGGCCTATGGCATTCTGGCTTTTATCAGAAATAGTATAGCCAGCAGGAGTAGAGAAGTGATTGCCTCCTATACTTGGTACTGATGAAGCCACACCTTGTGAGCACTGTTCAGTTTTGAGGACCTGACTACAAGAAGGATATCGAGGTGCTACAGCATGTCCAAAAAAGGGCAGCAAGGTTGGTGACGAGTTTGAAGAACAACCTTTTAAAGAGTTGAGGAAGCTGGCGTTATTAAATCTGAAGAAAGGGAAGCTGAAGGGAGATCTTATTGCTGTCTACAGCTACCTGAAAAAAAGGTTGTAGAGAGGTGTTTTTTTCTCACAAGTAAAGAGTAATAGGACAAGAGGAAATTGCTTCAAGTTGCACCAGAGAAAGTTTAGATTAGACATTAGGAAAGACTTTCTTATTGAAAGAGTCATCAGGCATTGGAACAGGCTGCCCAGGAAGGTGATTGAATCACCATCCTTGGACATGTTTATAAGTCATGTACGTATAATGCTAAGGGGCATGGTTTAGTGGTAGGCTGGGCAGAGTTAGGTTGATGGTTAGACTGAAGAATGTTAAAGGTCTTTTCCAACCCTAGAAATTCTATAATCCTGTAAAGTAAGTAGACCCTTTTAACCCTGAAGCTACAGTGGTCTTGTATCCTAAATCTGTCTGGTTTTAATACTTAGCACTATTACTATCTCAAGAATTTGAGATCCCTTGTTTTCAATGTTACCTTAGATATGTATGTCTGTTACATATCTTTAGGGATACTGCTGACAAAATATGTGGGTTTCTGTGAGCTATATACTAAGTATTGTATATATGAAAATAGAGGAAACTTGAGTTCTTTTACAACAATAAAATGTTTGAGTGGAATGAGAACATTAACTCAGTACAAGAGTACTTTTAGCTGTTAACTGTGTTATGTAGATATTTTGAAACAGAGATTGGAGGATGCACAAAAGCCAAATAAAACAAATCAGTGAAACTCTAATCTCAAACCAAGATTTCCCTGGCTCTTTTAAGAGAGTATCTGGTAAGTTGCAGTATAAGCCAATGTTGACAGATGGTGGGAGTAGATTTAAAATAGTCTAAGGAAGTGTGTAGGATGGAAGGAAGATGGAAAATTAAATGAAGAAAGAATATGCATAAGACATAGTTGTATTGTAAAACATGATGGCAAGCTGTGTGGCAAGATCTCATCTTATTTCAGTAGCAATTTTCAGTGCTACAGAAAAGTTTAAAAGCAAAACATTAATTTTGCCAACCCTGCAAGTACAAGTCTTAGTTTAAAAAGTAATTTGAATTCTTTCTGGCTTTGACATTGCCAGTTATAAAGATGACATTTGGAACTGGGCTAATTCTTGCTGATGGCATGAGCTAGGAAAGAGTCCAGCTCACTGGTGAAGTGTATGAGTTCTGCAGATCCAAGAAGAAAAAAAAATACTAAAATCTTACTGCTTCTACAGCAACAGAAGCAGAGTCTAGGAGAATCAGATAAAAAGTCATTTTCATATGGTCATTTGATCAGGACCAGGGAACAAAACCAAATGTACCAGTTCAAAGTGAAAGATAGCATATGGATAGTAACAAAAAGCTGTAAGATGCTTGTTTTCTAAGAGTTTCCCAGTAATTCTGTCTGTGCAGTATTTGGAGGAACAGGAACTTGCATGTCACTAAACAAGATTGAATGTTATCTTTGGTCGTCAACAAACTGAAGAGGTATTTCAGTGTTATAAAGGAAGGCCTACATTAGATGGCAGGAAAGAGAATGTTTTGGTGACAAATTGATCTATTTTATTCATTTCCATAGAACTGCCTGCAGGTTTGCAGGTTATCTTGCTAAACAGTCATTCCTATGAACATAAGTATGTGACAGGACAACAGAAACTGTTTTACAGTTACATGGTAAATGGAGTTTCTAGTATAGGTGCTACTTTCATATTTACTGTATCATTTTAAATGTACTGCTATAACTATCATTAGTGTCTAAAGTTATTTTCAAAACAGTGTAGATCACAACACTTCACTGAAAGTGATTGACTGCAGTAGGTGCAACACTACTGAGTATATGGTGGATGCAGAGCATAGGTAGAACCTTTGGTATGGTTGGACAGCAAGCAGTTTTTTTCCTACTCTGCTAAATACATGGTCATACTTAGCTCTATCCTTCTGCTGAAGAAGATTGGACCAGCCCTTCCCAGTGTGCCAAGGCTCATCTCTGATTTCATTTACAGATAGAAAAGGAGAGGGCACATGTCCAAGCTGTCATTTAACTGAGTAAAAGCCATCCACCAGATGTGGGAAGCAACTGCTTAATCTGTCCCTTTCCTCTTCCTTTACACAAAAAAATAAGAAACAACTTGCCCCAAGTTTGTTCTGCTTTATTTCTGGACTACTATTTTCTCTGAGTTTCAATGAACTGCTGCTTATGATCCCACATTTGTCCTGATGTGAGTCATAATAAATAGTCTGAAAGTAAGCATCTCTCAGTTGTCTTATACAGTGGTCACAACGTTTCTACAGGGATTCAGAGAAAAGCAGAAATGCTGTGTTTATGTTTCTATTACAATTTTTCTTTTTCTTTACTGCGTTAAGAGTTTTATTTACGTAAGTGGACTTCTTTTAATACAAAGTTGAATTAAGTAGTACCAATTGTCCTGCAACTTACTAATGCTGACAGCTTTCCAAGTCAAGGCAAACAGTCTTACATTTTCTTTCAGGCAGACTATGGAACGTGTGACATTACAGAACCAGCTCCAGCAGCTTTTAGAAGTGCAGCAGTCATTGCCCATGTCCCCAAGGTAAGGTGCCTGGAATTGTCCTCAATTTTGATGTATATCGGTTATCATGAGAAGATGTGAACTGCCTAAATAGATTTGTAAATAATTTTTTTACTTTATGGGCTTAAAGCTGAGCTTCTAGAATTTGACAGCATGTAATGTTGTATAAATATGGGAAATTTGAAGAATAACATTAACAGTCCCTGTTTCCCAACAGAATGAAAATAAGATTTCCACTAGAATAGAATACATTTTTTATTCATTGAATAACAAAGAATTCTTGAAACTCCTAAGAAAGCCACTAAGTTTCCTATCATGGTGGTCCACCATACATTACTATCAGCAGTAATTCATAAAGCCAGTTTCCAAAGCAACCTGCTTTCAGATTAATAAGACTCCTTAAATCTTTTGCCTGCAGTAGCTTGTATAAAAGTTCAGAACTCCTGAAATTTTGTGTATTGTTTATGTACCCTCTGAGAAGTCCCCAAACTAGAGACAAAATTAGTAACACTAAAGAAGAGGAACATAAAGGCAGAGAACTGTATCTGGAGTCAACTAACATACCTGTCTGACTTCTATTATTAAAGCAACTTCTCCCTGATAGTAATCTGAAAAAAACTTTCAAAGGAATTAAGTAACTTACGTACAAATATGGCTTGGTGTCTCATTACATCCTAGTTCAGTTTCTTCTGTGAGAGACATATAAAGAACTGCTTTTTGTTTCAGGGGTGTTAGAGAACTACATAAATCTTAAAGTCTGAAGCCAAAGCATAAAGCCAGCATAAAATGTTCTGTGAGCACTGATGGACAGAGCTTTGGGTCAATCACCAAGGATGAACACATAGGATCTTCCTTTCTCACAGACTGTAAAGCACTGTTCTGGACCAGTGCTCCATGACCCTCAATTTCATGAATCAGTGTTTCAGAAGACTGCAAATAGTTACAAAAGTAGTGTCTCAGTTTGGGAAGACAGGTACCAAATTCTTTCAATTTGAAGGCCTTCAGGCAAAAGATTTGGGAAAAGGAACAACAATTCTTTATTAAGAACACTAAGAAAACCCAACAGTACACCCAAACAACCAGTCAAAAAAAAGTCCTAGGGATCCCGACAGAGTAAACCTGCTGCAGTTCAGTCCTCCAGGAGCAGCGGACGTGGCTCTCACTTTTCCTCAGTGCGGGCACAGACAGAGGCCGCAGCAGACAGGAGGCAGCAGGGAGCAGCTGGAAAGTGTCCGTGGTAGCCAGGAGCCGGGCAGCCAAAGCAGCAGCTCTGCTCGGTGCGGGAAACAGTGGGAACCTCATGGCAGGAGGCAGAAGGTCTCAGAGAGAGGCCGGATGCCGTGGAGCAGGAGGAGCAGAGGTGGAGAGAAAAAGCCGCGAAGCGGCTTCAGCTGGGCACTGCAGGGTCCGGGGAAAGGAAACTCCAGTAGAGAGCGAACCCCCCTCGTTTTCCTGAGTCCCAGTTTATGCAGGTGGGAACGGTCAGCTCCCCCCACTGGGTGAAGCGTCTCACAATGGGATGATATGCGTCTTAATGGCCCATCAGCAGAAGATACTTAAGAAATATTGCCCAACCTAGTTTTAACAATTGGGTCAGTAGAGGACATTCACTCCCCCACCCCAAGAAACATTGCCCTACCTGGTTTTAACAATTGGGTCAGTAAAGGCATTCACTCCCCCCTCCTCCTGGAGTTACAAAAAAAACAAAACCATACAGCTTCTCAACTGCTTTCAACAGATGAAAATAGAATACAATCTTTTTGATGCCGTAACCCAAGACAAGTAGGTAATGAAGACATTGGTATTACAGACACGTTTGTGTAAGGGAATATCAGCTAGGAAAGGGCTGTAAAATCTGACTGCCTCCTAAAGTAGGAAACCACACTGGAAAGAGTTATGTCCTTTGTTTAAAATCATAGTCTATGTCTTCCCTGTCTGTCAGCTCATCAAGGACAATGGAACCAAACTCTTATCTTCCAGATCACTTGATTTTTGATATATTTGTTGACTTTTTTTCAAGTGTTGCCATGTATGACCACTGGTGAGCACCAAGACTTTTTAACTTTTCAGTATCAGACAAGATTCAGTGAGATCTCTCATCATTCATTATTCTAGTACAGGGGTAGGTTTCAACATAATTTTAGTTGCGTGAGCAAGTCTGCAAATTATACTGTATTATTTAATATTTTATTTCATATTTGGCTATTACTGTTCATTCCAGCTAGAACTCATTTGTGGACATTATCATCACCCGAGGAGCCAGTAGCAGACCTAAGAAAACTGTCTACTTCAGATAGATGCGTATTCTTCAACATCTGTTCTAGTATTCCATAGAAGGAAAAGTGTAGAGAACTATTGACTCATCAGAGTACAAGTTGCTTGCAAACAAAGAAATTAGATTTATTAATTTACTGCCTCACACTAACCTTATTTACCTCATCATAACTTAGGGGAGAACTGGTTTAAAATAAGAATCTGGAGTAGTATGAGCTCTGGCATTTGTCATAAGTAAATAAATGGCCTCTGTAATTTATGTGCTTTGCAAATCAGACTTGGATTGCTGCTTCCTCACTGTGCAATATTTGGAATCTGGAATTTAATTTATTACTCTAGTAGTATTGAAATAAATAAATTAATGCTACCTTCCTTATGCTTTCCAGTATTTCATATCTGAAAAAGTTTTGAGTGCAAATGGCCCAGACTTTTAATAAGGTCTTATGTGGCTATTATTAGTACCAGATGAAGTATAGACTTGTGAAATTGTTGCTATCCAGGCAGCTGGTACTTTCACAGTACTTTGAACAAGCTATTTTTATGTTATATTACTAAAATAGAAGACATTTGGCCTTGCAGGCTTTTTCACCAAATCCCACAAATAGATAACAGTACTTTATGTGAAATTTTCTTCAGAAAATAGTCTGTGGTGTTGGAATAACCATTCTTAAATTTTTATTTTAAGTAGCTTTCTTTATACTCAAAAGTGAAGAGATTAAAATCCTAATTAGGAGCGGAGGCAGCATTACACTTAATATTTACTGTGGCATTAGACTAATGAATTCCATGTGAGTACCATGAAAGAAACAATAAGCTGAGAATGACAGGTACACTGGAAATGGCAGTTTCACATTTTATGTGTGCATTAATTTGATGGTGGTATTTTCTAATCTTCTCTTCTTTAAGCTTGCCATCATCCCCTGCTTCTGGCAAACCCCAGTGGAAACCATCTGAAGCAGATGAATTGTCTCTACCAAAGAGTAAATCGAACACCCAAGATGGGATTCAGATTCTTGGCAACTTGGGAACTTCTAGTCGCACTCGATCCAAGAGAAAAGACGAGGACTCTGATAAAATCTTGCGCCAGTTGTTAGGGAAGGAAATCTCTGAAAATGTCTGTATGCAGGAAAAGCTGACTTTGGAATTTCAGGATGTTCATGCATCCTCCAAGAATGTGAAGAAGATTTTGCCAGAGAAAAGGGAGCTGAAGTTAGCCAGACTGAGGCAACTGATGCAGAGGTCACTCAGTGAGTCTGACACAGACTCAGCTAATTCTGAGGATCACAAGAACACCTCTATGAAAAAGACTGACAAACCAAGGCCTCAGCCCATAGTAGAGAGTGTTGAGAGCACAGAGAGTTGGCACCTGATGATTAAGAAGCACACGTCTGCAGCCGGACGCCGCTTCCCTTTTGGTATCAGAGTTTCTAAGTCTGTGGACGGCCACAGTCCTTCTCCTACTTCAGAGAGCAGTGATCCAGATAATGAAGCTCTGTATCAATCTGCTGCTGCTGTACCTCAGAGCCAGTTTTGTGGAGATATATCTCCAACCAGCACAGATAGTGCCACTGTTCAAAAGGTTGCTACTAGCCCTAAGAGTGCTCTGAAGTCTCCATCTTCAAAGCGTAGAACCTCCCAAAATTTGAAACTCCGAGTAACATTTGAGGAACCTGTGGTGCAGGTAGAGCTAGCAGAGTCAGAACTAAATGAGGAAAAGGATAAAGACCGTGGTAAAGGACCTGTCCGGGCTCCACCGGCCTCTGGGGATACAGCTGGGGACCAGCTGAAGAAGCCGTTTGGAACCTTTCGGTCCATAATGGAGACACTGAGTGGCAACCAAAATAACAACAACAACTGTCAAACAGCAAACCTGGTCAAAACTTCATCAACACTGCCTTTTACCTCATTAGGAAGGAAGACAGCAGACAGCAAGGGAGATCCAGCAGCTCTTACAAAAGGAAGAAACAAACCAGTGAGTACACTGAAATGAGGAAGGCAGTTCTTTTTCTCATCTCCTTGAATAATGAATAAGTTTAATAGCTTATTCTTCCTTCCTTTCTGTGGCAAAACATACACAGAAATACTTGAGTGTGCATGACATCAACTGTTTTAACAATTTACACTTATTCTGTAACCTCATCCACTATTTTAATTCTGGAAGGCTTTCCAAGGAGTGACAGGTACCGCTTGTGTACAGTCCATGTGCTTAGTACACATGGTTCACAAGTTCTGTGCTAATGGCTTTCCACAGAGGCATGGTTTGCCTGGAAATGATGTTTGCTGTTGCTGTAAGTGACAGGTCATACAGTGATGTCACACTTGAATCCGTGTGACTTCTGAGTAGTAAATAACTGAAGGACTAGACCTGTCCTGTCCTGTAGCCAAAACAGATGACACCAACAGGATAAAAATACGTGGTAGAATATAAAAAGGAAAAGTCGCAGAAATGGTCCTTTCCTGTTTCTGTGGGAGCTATAACATTTCTCTAGGTGTTGAAGCTGTCACTTCACTGCCTTCTCCTTACTGCAAGTGTCCTTCCTTGCTCTCTCCTTACTGCAAGTGTCTTATTGTGGCAGTGCGTATGGTTGATCTGTAGCAAAATGTTCTGAATCCAGATAACCCACTGTCTGTGATCAACAAAGTGCTCTTTCTGGGACCCAGACAGAAAGAAGGATGTTGCTAATTAGGAGGCTGGCTCTCTCATTCAAAAGAAAGGGAAAAATAGTATAAGCAAATCTATCTTCAAGGAAAAGAGATATGGAATGAAATAGATGTAGAAAATACTGCAAACACAATGTTTGTGGAGGAAAGTACATGCATCTGGAGATACAATAAAGAGTTGAATGAGAGGGAATGGTAGATGAGTTAATCCTCTGTGAGAAAAAGGTGGGAGGGAAGGGGTAGATAGAAAGGCATGAAGTGAAAGAATAATTTCAAGATGAAAGCAGAATATAAAGCAGGGCAAGAGGAAGAGGAGGAATAGTGAATTATATACTGTGAAAAATATGACAAGGTAATGGGAGAAGAAAGCACAGAAAACACAAAATAAGCATGGAAAAGAAACCGTGGGAAGAAAACTAATAAACAGTGAACAGTTCATATTAGCAGGTAGAACAGCAGTGCTATACAGCAGAATGTGAAATGAAATTAAAAGATGACTTAAGAATAAATTAAGTTCAAGTGGGAATGCATTTATTCAAATTTCTGCAGAACCACAATATTAACTGCTGATTTGAGCCTCTAAAGAAATGCAGCATTTAGTCAAACAGCTGATTTAACATAGGAGTGTTTTCAGAATACAGTAATAATTTTTTTGAAAAGAGTGATTATGATTTTGTAGTGACAGAGGAAAAGAAAATCTGCCTTCAAAGTATTCTGATAGATTGCAAGGTCACGAGCAGTTTTCATAGTGTGTTTAAAAATTTGAAGGGTTGGATGAGGGAGTTCTAACAGTTTTGATTGCTTTCACTGTAAAACACGTGTTGTCTTGAAATGCCACGTTAGCATGTCTTTGTTGCCAACATCAAAAAACATGGAAAGAATACGTTATCATGCCAATCCAAAGAAACAGCAAGCACATACCTCAAAGAGGTAACAAATTCAGCCTTATTTACTAACTCAAGAAGAAATCTGCTTTAACATATGTTATTGTGGCAACTTGCATGTTTTGGTAGACATCCATGTGGTCTATTTGCTAAGCTCAGTGCGTGTTTTTAACTGATGTTATGTTGTACTTCTTCAGGGTCCTTACTTCAGCTACACCAGTCTTTGCTCTAGCATGCTGCATGAAGAACTGTGTAACTGTGCTTGGTATGTGCATATGCATGGTAATGTTTAATATATTCATTGCTTTTTGTTCTCAAATTGCATATGTTTGTTAACATTATTCATAACTGAAATACTGGAATTGATTGAGGCACAAGAAGGGAAATAGATGAACAGCAAAATTACCAAAAAAGCAGAAGTTTATGATTGATTTCTGCTGATGTCACTGTTGAACTTACTACAGGATTTCAGTTCCAAGCAAATATAGGAAGTATTCATACTTGTGATTTCACCAGGGAATGGAGTGCAATTTGGCTGAGTATTCATCTCAGTTGAATGAAAATCAAGTACCAGATGAGAGTGGAAATTAAATTTCGTCTCATGAAAAGAGCAAAAAGACCAGAGTTCATCTTTAAATCTAGTACACAGAGAACACAAGGCAGAGTGCTGTAGTTTTAAATTTAGTGCTCTGCTATTTCACACAATTTTCTTACACTCCCTCATATTTTTGAGGTTAACTCTAGACTTTAAAAGTCTTAAGGTTTTGCCTGTGTGCAGACTCCTTCCTTTAGGTGGAAGGAGTTTCCTGTGTTTCATCAGAACTGTTCAAGCAGTCCTTCAATGTTCATATTGACATGCTGGAAAAAACATTTGGCAAAATATGTACATATTTCATAAGCATTAAGATTACCTGTCATTGTTATTCAACTCTTAACACTCACAAATTCTTGTGATAATAGACATATATGATAAATACATATCCTTTCATTAGGCCTGGAAAAATTCGCTATTCACATAAAAATTTTATATTTGAAGATACTACTGGGAAAATAATAGTTTAGTCTTTCTGCAGTTACTTTCAAGTTACTCTTTTCTAAATGTCTCTAGCTTGTTTTCTGATGCCAGAACCTTCACATACTTAAACATTCAGTTCCTGTAATGGAAATTGGAATCTTGTTCTGGTCAGTGGCACAGTGTATATAAAACAAGAAACAGGAGAACAAGACTGTAAGGTTTCCAAGAGGTTTTGTTCTCTCTTGAAAACAGAGTAATTGCATTGCAGAAAACTGACAGCACAGTATCAGGTTGAGGGAGCATGAGTGGTTAGCCTCTAGTCAAAACAACCTGCTGCCTGTCCAGACCATGGAGTAACACAAAACCATTATTCTCAGAGTTAAGTTAAAGCTGTATCCTAAACGGTACTGTTGTTAAAATTCGTCTTTGCCTTGTGTAAATGCTTTTGTGTCAGAAATTCTTGCCACCATGGAATCTTCCCAGAAACCATGAGAATGTCTGTCTACCACTGCAGAGCTTTAGTCACATGCTGGGGAGGTGGGGAGTTGGGTCTGGACTTGTGACATCCAGGTGCTGCTGATGCAGGCAGCATGTTCTAAAGCTGCACACAGGTTAGGACAGAAGTGGGCAAGTTGTGCACCAAGATCTGTGGCATTAGATTTCCAAATACCACATGAATGGAGAATGTATCGTGCTTTTCAGAAATCAGAATGCTAACCTGAAGGTTCTCAGACCTTCTAAGCCAGCTATCATGATGGCTTTTAGTGTGTGTTACGATTTTTGAATGGAAAATGGTTGCCTGTTGTTAATCCACTGCATACTGCTGTCCACCCTGTGAAAGTGAAGAAATATTCATGCACACTACAATCCCTTGGACACTGAATTTTCTCTGGGTGGTGTGGGGAAATGGTGTAATTGCCATTTTAGACCTATTTTGAAACAGAAGCTCTGTAGAAAACAGTGCAATCTTTGTCATTTTACATTTTTGTACATTGTTATATGGGAATGTTATATTTCTGGACACAGTCGCAAACTCATTTAATCTGTACAGTTTCATATAGTGGATTTTATTAGCATCTTCTCAAATCTCGAATTGTACAAAATAAAATCTAACTTGGGTCAGATGACATTCCTGTCTACCAGTTTCCAGATTCTTTTTCTTCAGCCTCTGTTTATTTTGTTTATTATTTTTTGATCCAAAATACTCAAGTATGTCAAGGCTTTGTATTTTACTTTGCCATACTGGTCATAGCGTAATAGCAAAGGTTTATAGTAAATTTTCTCATATCCTTGACAAATTTGGTACACCCCACTTCTCTTAAAGCTGAAGAGTAAATTTCCAATGTCCAGGAGAGGTTTTTTCTCTTTCGGAAGGATTGGGTAGTTGCTTGCATATTCTCACTCTAACAAATGCTTACTGTGTTTTCCATCTTACATCTATGCCAATGAACAGTTATTCCCACACTGTAAATCATCTGAGTTCTGTAGTACATTAGAGTAAGCACTAATTCATCACATCAATTCAGAACTCTGTATTAGCTGCAGCTATCAATAGCAAAAATTGCTTCCTAATTCAGGGACAATCAGCAGAAACCATCAGGTTTATGTCATCTAGTAAACTGAGCACGCTTCTAAATTAGTTAAGTGAATCTAAGGCCAGTGATATTCAACTGCCATACCTAGTGCTGGATAAATTACATTTTTAAATATATTCTGTAGAAAAAGACTGCTTATCTGTATATCTAATGAAATAGTTACAATTCAGACTATTATACTGTAAAGTCAATGTGAAACTAATTTATGTTTTTGCCTAGACAATTTACAGTTGTTGTGAACTGTTATGCATCAGTATATGTTGCACAGTTGTATTTGTGCAGAGCTATTTCAGCAAGTTGCATGAGTGCGTATTTAGTATTTCCATAGTGATTGCAGTCTGGAATATAGGCTGTTTCATTTACAAGGAACAGATTCACAAGTGAATCTAAAGAAAACTCTATAAACTTACTCTTGCCTTTTGCTGTGGTTTTTAAGCTCCCACTGTTTTTGCAGCAACAAACCAAGTAGTCATGGTTGTATTGCAAGAATTCTGCTGTTCAGCTACAAATGAGCTTTCAGCATCTGCTACCTACAGTCACAATCCTTAAACACATTTTAAAATCCTACCTTTTTTATCCTCAGTGTGCCTTTCCTTCTTTCCTTTAGGAAAAATCCAAGTCCCTATACTTAATATAAACTAAACAGTTTTAACATATTTATTTTATTCATCTCTAAATCTGGAGCAGTCTGTTAGAAACAGTTTGAAAGTTGCTGTGGGCTGGATGCTTCATCAAACATCATTCAGCTGGAAGGTTAACTGAAGAAAAGGGGAACATTCTGGGAACTCAGAACAAGGGCATCTGAAAGAAGATCTATACAAACTTGGTTAGGAAACTTTTAAAAACTTATTTTTATTTTTCTACTTTATTTGGCAAACTATCATACAAGTCTCATACACAATTGATAG
The DNA here is from genome assembly GCA_013397515.1 of Upupa epops. Lineage (NCBI taxonomy): Eukaryota > Metazoa > Chordata > Aves > Bucerotiformes > Upupidae > Upupa > Upupa epops. The sequence continues at coordinate 4,041 of VZRI01011085.1, read as the reverse complement.
ATTTTTAATTTATTTTTTTAATTTAAATTTACCTAATGTGAGAATGATGATACACTATAAAGAGATTATCTGTGTATCAAATAAAATTATTATAATTCAAAATTAGTTTTTATCTAAATTACAATGTTAGAAGAGCTAGAGGCTCTGTGTCAGAAAGAGCTTGTCATTCTTCCTATAACCTTTGCTACCTTCTTCTGCTCGAATAGACAAAGTAACAGCAATGAAATACCCTCTGAATGTGTTTATTTCTCTTTTGTTGATGGTTAGAGGGACTAGACAAATCTCTTCCAGGTACAGACAGAAACAAACAGTGTATGTGTAATGTTTGTGGTAATGGATCTTTTTATCACTATGGTTCTTTTCCCTAAAGGGTATGGAATATTTGGACATACTGTCCATTATTATCAATACATTATGACAGTGTACCAGTTAATCCCATGGCTTAAAAACCTCCTAATCACCCCATCAGTTTCCAGCTTTGTCTTTAAAATAGAAACTGTAAGAAGGAATCCACAGTATGAAAAGGTATTTTGTGTAATACAAATAATGCAAATGGAATAAAACACGGTAAACAAACACAAGGCAAATTCCTTATATAGTTAGTGCTATTGTTATTTTCTTTGTTTTTTTTTCCAGGCATCATGACCTCAATAGGAAAAGCCAGAAATCTGACTGTGAAAGCAGTTGCGAAGAGCCAGAGCTTCAGGAATTCTTCCTCTGAACCACATCTTATGTCTCACATTGTTTGAAATACCTGAAATATATTGTTTTGAGACACTGCTATGAGACATAGCCCTCACCAGCAAAACAGCAGCAGTTAGGATGCCTTAATTTGTAGCAATTAGTCCGTATACAAAACTTTTTTATTATATATGTGTATATGTAACTTCTTTGTAAGCTGTGCTGTATAAAGGCATGGGTGAGTAAAAATAGTAATTTGAAAATTTTTACGACACAGGCAACCTCCAAAACGTTTGTTGGGCCACAGAACACGTTACACTTTTTGTCTTGCATGGATATGTTGTCATGTATCTTTTGTTTCCCCATGTCAGTGGCATAGACTGTTGAAGTTTCAGTCAGGACTCTGCCAGCTAACTCTTCAGTGAGACCAAGGCAAAAGCAATGATTTTTTTAGTATGTATTGTGTGTTGTTATTTCTATTTTTTGTAAAAACGAAATAAAGGTGATGTTAACAGGTACTTCACTGTTTCTTCTTTTAAATGATTTATTGTTTTTTCTCCTGTTTATTTGATGATGAGATAATGTCCTATGTCAAGATTTCAGTTCAGTCAGTTAAGAATTGCTTTAATGCTTAAATGTCTCTTTTCAGCTTTAAAATGTGTAGGAATAAAAACAAAGCATAAATGCAATTTTAGATTACCGTTTATTGTTACTTGCCAAACACTGGCAACACTGTGTTAAACCAGCAGCACCTTAGTTAAAATTACCAAGTAGTCTGCTACAGCCCAGTGCATATACTTTCAAAAGCTTCATGGTCTTTTTAATTGAATTCAGAAATCTCTTAATGAATTAATTTAGTTTCTAGTGAACTATGAGTGCATTCTGAAAATATATCATACATCCAAAATATGTCATACACCCAAAAGCATAGACTCAGTCCATTAATATCTGGCTATGAGCCTAGTGTTGCAGGCAGAGCTTTCGGTTCTTTAATAATGACTGGTTCTGTAAGACACCAGATCTTACAGGTCCACATGGGAGAGGTTTATCCCAGAGGGGAAAACGGGTTCTGGGGCAGGAATTGCCAGGGTTTATTCAGAGAGCTTTAAACTAGATTCGAAGTGGGGTGGGTTCGAAGTTGATGAGTGCATACCAGTGGGACAGAGCTCTAGTCTTAATGAAAAACAGGGGGCCTCTTGCTGTCCCAGAGTGAAATCAGAGTGCTCATCTCACTCCCTAAAGTGCCTGTACACCAATGCCTGCAGCATGGGGAATAAGCAAGAGGAGTTAGAAATCTGTGTCCAGTCAGGTGATTATGATCTGGTGGCAATTACAGAGACCTGGTGGGACAGCTTGCAGACTGGAATGTGGTGATGGACTGCTGTGTCCTTTTCAGGAGAGACAGACCAGCAAGGCAAGGTGGTGGAGTTGCTCTTTACATGAGAGAGCAACTGGAATGACTTGAATTGTGTCCAGGGGCAGATCAAGAGACAGTTGAGAGTTTGTGGGTGTGGATCAAGGGGCAGGCTGGCATGGATGACACTGTTGTGGGTGTCTGTTTACAGGCCACAAGGTCAGAATGAGGAAGTTGATGAGGTCTTCTACAAGCAGCTGACAGCAGCCTCACAGCTACAGGCCCTGGTTCTTGTGGGGGGATTTTAACTAGCCTGATATTTGCTGAAAGACCTACTGAGTCAGCCATACACAGTCCAGGAGGTTCCTCCAGAGCATTGGTGACAATTTCCTGATGTAAATGGTGGAGGAGCCCACAAGGAGAGGAGCGCTGCTGGATCTTGTGCTCGCCAACAAGGAAGGTCTGGTTGAAGCAGTGAAGGTTGAAGGCAGCCTTGGTTGCAGAGACCACGAGATGGTGGCATTTAGTCTCTTGTGTGGTAGGAATATAATATGTGGCAGAATCACAGTCCTGGACTTCAGGAGGGTCAACTTTGGCTGTTTCAAGCAATTGCTAGGGAAAATCCCATGGGACAGGGTACTGGCAGATAAAGATTATTCACGTCATTATTCAAAGACCACTTCTTTGAAGCACAACACAAGAGCATCCCAACAGTAAAAAGAAACCAAGGATACAGAGGATATAGAGAAAGCAGATATACTGAATTTTTTTTTTTACCTCCGTCTATACTTCTGGGAGCTGTCCTGGTATCAAAGCCCAGACTGCTGAGTCTCCAGACGAAGTCGAGCTTTCATTGGTGAGGACTGGGTTAGGGATGTGTTGAGCAAACTGAATGTACATAAATCCTTGGGACCTGATGGGATGCACCAACACGTGGTAAGAGACATGACAGAAATCATTGCTAAGCCACTCTGTTACCTGTTCTAAGTCATGGGAATCAGGAGAGGTGCCTAGAGACTGGAGGTTATTTCACTCCAATCTTCAAAAAGGGTTAGAAGGAGGACCTAGGTAATTATAGACCAATCAGCCTCACCTCTGTCCCAGGAAAGGTGATGGGAAAGTTTGTACTGGATGCTGTCTCTGGGTACATCAAGGGCAAGAAGATCATTAAGGACAGTCAGTATGGCTTCACCAAGGGGAAGTCATGCTTGACCAACCTGATAGCCTAACCCAGTCCTCGTCAACCAAGGCAGGCTCATGTGGCAATGTAATGGTTTAGCAAGAGGGTCTAAATTGGGTTGTGTTGGTGCCTGTAATTTTGGTACAACAGCTAGCTAGTACCAAGAGTTTAAGAGGCAATGAAGCAACTTTGCTAAATAGACAACAGTTTATTTAACCCATAACCAAAAAGAAAAGGAAAAATTCCCAAATTAAGTAAAAGAATCAAAAAGGTAAACCAGAAACTGTATCACAATGCTTTTACACACTGAGAGAAATGAGAGACAGCTAATGCATTGGGTGTTGGCCTTAGTTGAGAGCTCTGGGACAAGAGAGTGTACACCAACACTCATAGTCACAGCAGCCACCACCAACACACACACTTGCAGATCACTTTCAAGAAGGGAAAGGAGTGCGTTGAGGGGGCAGGAATATAGCACAAAATATACATTTGGTATATCATCTTGCAGGTATCAGCACTCTGTGACATCTCTGGCGTACTCCTAGCTCCATTGGCTCAGGCGCTCTTCTTTGAAGCTATAGCAGTGTCAGATGTTGAGGGTACAACAGAATTCCAGACTCTCTCTGTCTGGTGAAGNGTATGTTTAAGAGAGCAGTCCTTGTCTTCTCTCTCTCTCTCTCTCTCTCTCTCTCTCATTTAGTAGCGGCTTCTCTCAGTCTCTCGGTGGCAGGGTATACAGGATCTTTGTCAGTCCGTTGGAGGCAAAGCCAGCCTGGTGCTGGTCACATATTATGAAATAGGCATTTCAGGGTCTCATCCAAGGGCT
>VZRI01011084.1:664966-748705 GCA_013397515.1 Upupa epops | reverse complement strand
CAACCTTCACTGTTTCAACCAGAGTCTCCTTTTTGGTGAGTACAAGTTCCGGCTGTGCTTCTCTCCTAGTGGGCTTCTCCACTATTTACATGAGGAAATTGTCACCAATGCACTGGAGGAACCTCTTGAACTGTGGCTGGCTGGCTGAGTAGGTCTTCCAGCAAAGATCAGAATGCTGCAATTAGTTTCTAGCCAGCAACTGTTAGCAGCAGCCTGAGCATCGTTTTATCAGGTCTGGGTAGAAGCTGTAACAGGCTGCAAGAGTGATCAAAGACTTAGTGCTAGATGATGAAATCCAGATGTAGCCTTTAGTTATCTCAAGCTGATTATAATGCATTATGACAATCACACCTCTAGAAGTTAGGATACCCCCCTCCGTTCAAAGTATCTCACCAGTGGTGCTTGCACAGTGAAACTAAAAGCAAAATGAAAGCAGAGAAACTGTATACCTGTCAGCTTTAGGATAAGAATTGTAATCACCAGTAAAAGCTTGATAAGGAATACATTAACTGTGTTAATTTAGATTGTATAAAGGAATGACAGCCTAAATGATGAATGTACTAGCAGTGACAAATACCTGCCTTTTCTGTGCAGTACTGGATTACAGCAAGTATCTTCACTCTGTGCTGATTGGTGTCTTGCACACTGAGTGAAGAATCTTTATTAGGGACAACACCCTTATCTACTTATGTATCATAGTGGCTTTGAACTACTTCATTACATGCTCATTAGTTCATGTTACAGCTGATACCACTTTAATCCTATTAGTATTTAGTATGTTATACAGCTTTGGAAGTGATAATATAGGAGGCTCCTGGAAGGAAGTACTTTGTAGCCTTAGATTGCTACAAAAGATTTCTAACTCTCTTCTTTCCAAATTGGGAGATGGAAACCATGTGGGGAAACTCACAGGGATCCTGAAGGAGGTTTAAGTGTTACAGAAAAAAACAGCATTTTTGTTAGAAGTGAATGTACTATAAGCTACCACAAAATACTAATATGTTGAGCTACTGTAAGTAGATTTCCCAAGCAGTCTAATGAAAACTTCATAAGTACTCATTCCTTCTTTAATCAATGATAGCATGCAAGAAACTCTTCCATGATGTAGTAAATCATCTCTTTCACTTTAATTTAATTTTGAAGTGTTAATTGTATTGAAATTCTCTTAAGCAATTTAGTTGAGATTTCTGCTTTGCATGGGCAAGATAATCATACAAACCAGGTTTATCATGTTGTGGTTAATCAATCCTCTGGCAGAAGAGAAGAAAAATTAGAGTTTTTAAATTGGCAAATTTTAATGTCTTTAATCTGCAAGTATATAACAGTAGTCTATGACAGTTTTTTCTGATAACTTTTAAGTGTGAAAAGGAATGCAATTAGGAAGTGTTTGGGTGTGCACTTAGCATACTCAAAAAAACATTCCTTAAAAATATTTGGAATTGAAAACTACACTAGCAGACAGCGTGATAAATGCAAGAAGCATGTCTTGTGAAATGGACCTTTGTTAAGCATGATCATTGCAAAATGAAAATCCAATTAAGGCATTGAAAAGATAAAGAAAGACCATCTGTGAGGGAATTTGCCACAGATCTAATGATAAGCTCATTTTTTGGATAAAGTAGGTACTGTACTTCACAGGGGATGAAGTAGAGAAGTTAGAAATCATTTTAGATTGAGTTTTTTCCAGAAATAAGAACAAATAGTATAAAATGAGTAGAAACAGTGCTTGTAGGTCAGTTAAACACACTGTTATAAATACATTCCTTCTTTCTACATGGTGATATGGCATTACACCTTATTTCTGAAAATACTTGAAGCAATGCTGTGGGAAATGGTTTGCTTTGTCTGAGATGTCTTAGCTGATTTTCAAAAAGCCAGTAGTGACCATATGCACCAACCCTCATTGTGTCCCAGAGATTATATCAAGGTTGGGTGGTGATTAGAATGCTGGACTGGTCAAGAGTAGTGCAACACTATATTGTTATGACCTGCTTTGTTGCTCTGGTCACAAATGAAGTTGCTGAGAAAAACAGAGACATTTATTTTGAGCCTTGATTAGATAAAGATAGTAGTATGGTATTGTGGGTGCTTTCTAAACTGCTGAACTCTGCATGTGCAGAATCATGAGAGTTTGCTTTGTAAATTCTCCTATTAGTAAAGGGAGGAGATTTTTCATTAGAGTCCCTATGAAAGAAGCAGTGTAGACACCATTTATTAAATAGCCAGCTCTGTAATACCTAGCAAGTAAGCTTCCAAGTCAGAATGTTATTGAAATGCTATTTAAACCACTACATAGTGGAGAAAATCTACACAGAAATCTTTGATTCTATGTATTTTTCATTAGCAGCTGTGTTCAGCATGATTTGCACCAGCACCTCTCCTGAAATGGTATTACATCTTGTCTACCTGGAAGTGATCAGCAAAATTAAAGGTATTAGGACTACACGTATGACAGAAGAATTCTAAATCTCACCTCTTGCCTTATGTACTCTTATCTTCAGTAAGCTTTACTAAAGATCTTTAACTGCTTAGCTTCCATTAATATTGTGTATTTCTGTAGTGAATAGCTTGCTCTCTAGTTATATATGTTCTAATGAAGATATAAGGACATAGAAAGAATAAGTTGAAGAACTCAGTTGTGATACAGGAAGATAAAATATATTCTACATGGAGATAAAGTATGATGAGAAACATTGAGATTTATATTTATTCTCTGCATATGTAATCAGCACCTTTCTGATCACATCATTCTACTTTTTAATAATATTAACTCTACATGTATCACAAGTTGGTACTTCTGTAGTGGTAATATTACATCAAGGGTGGCTCTAAATATGTCCCAGTCTTTGTAATCAGCTTCTTTGTTTTATCTAAGCTTTTTAGGTGTATGTTTTCTATGATAGTCAAAACTACATGTGCCACCTGTCATGTCAGGACTCATAACTAATCCAGTATTTGCTGTCAAGTGAAAAAAATTAGTATTACTCTAATGTAAGCTGCTTAACTACTTTGTTGCATCCATCTGCTCTTCTTTTTTCCTTTTTTTTCAAAATACAGGCACATTCAGACCATGACTACTTTTGATCCTGTCAGCTATTGTTCATGTTTAACAGAGAGGTATGTTGCATGAATAACACTGGAAACTTGAACTGATTGACCAAAATTTATCTATTTTAGTATGGTTTGTTTTCTTTTGAGTTTCTCTTGTTTTCTTGACACCAGGGGAATAGTTTTAGGACAACCTATTGTAGAGTGTCTCCACTGGAATTACTGAAATCAAAAGGCAGTGCAGGAGACTCATTCATTCAGATAAAGCTTGCAGTACTAGTGTCTGAAGAGTTCCTCCCTCCCCACCCCCCACCCCCGCTGTGTTTTGCTTGGAGCTGGTTTTAGATATAATGCCTCAGCTCTGACCTAAGAAAATGATGAGTGGTAGACAATTAAAGGCCAAATATCAACCATATTTATTACCTCTACAATACTGCTTAAGTAAATTAAGTTTGCAAGAGCCCTAAAACAGCAATTAATCCAGAGGTGGCTGCATACAGATATTGTGCCGCCTTTCATTGCAATTTTGGCTTGTGGTTAGCCAACATATCAGCCACAGTAGTCGGTCTGAATCCAAAGGTGTTATTGTGGATTAGGTTAATGTCACTAAGGTCAGAGGCTGGATGGAGTTGAAGTACGTATGTGCATGTATCTCTGTTCTTTGTCTTTTATATTTTTCCTGTATTAAAGTCTGCCCTAACATATTCAGGTATTTTCTGCCTTTCACAGTCCTCAATGGTGATACAAACTATGCAGGCAGGCCTTAATACACACTGCATAATGCATACACAGTATTTGCTCTGTTCTTAACATTACTGACTTATTTTATATTAACTATAGGCCTCTATCTATCAAAGCACTTAAAGGATTCCAGAACATAAACCCAGTGGACACTCTGTTGGCATTTAATTAGTGTCAAGATGAGATGCATGTAAAACTAAAACTGCAAAAAAGTCTATGTTGTGCTCTGCATATGTAGTTCATATAGCCATAAGAATCCTTTTATTTAGGAGAAATTGTCTTGGACACAACAAATGAGATGCATTTTTCCATTTGGACACATATTCTTAGTCATTGCAAGGAAAATGGAAGGGATTTGTTTGTAACAGGTTATATCAAAAGAGAAATCAAAATATAGAAACTATACAAATAGAACCTGGTATCAAACATGGTCTGTCTTACTGAAGCCTCCCAGATATTTTTGTGTTGGTCTCTGAGATGCCTAGCTCAAAATTTGATGTCAGTAAGCCTACTGGCATTTGCAAGTAAAGATTATCCCTACCAATTTCAGATAATGTGCTTAAATCTATAGTCCCAAAGACTTGGTTTTTAATAGTAGTAATCCTTTAATTGACTGGGTGTGGAAACACCACAGGGCTTCTTCTAGGCTCCCTGGTGAGAGGCTTTCTGAGTATAATCTGTTGCAGATGGTTAAAAATACCCTATTATAGGACTCAGTAAGTTTTCAATTATTTGAATATTGATACATTTATTGATATAGGTGTACTTTATGCAATTGATATTAAGATACAGAGAAAGCACTGGGTGAAATAGAAGAGTTAAATAGAAGATAGCAATTTTTTTCCATTGGGAGAAACAGTGCTTTAGAATTGCATGTTACAAACATGTAAATTATTTCAGAATATACTGGATTTACAAGCCTGATCTGGGGGAAAGCTACAATCATGTCAAAGACCTAGGAGAAAAATCCTTATGTGAATATTTTGTGCATCTTGCTTCACTTTCAAACAAAAATTATTTCCTAGCTATCACCAAACTTGGTGTTAGCAAAGATGAGCAGCTGGCTGTGATGAAAGATGAAATACAATTTAATGCACTGTGCCGATATTGAGTGCTGCAGTAAGCTTCTGAAAGATGGTGAAAGCTGTTCAGGACAGCATTCTGCTAGCAAAATAACTGAAAAACTTGACATGGAGTAATTTGAGTCCTGCTTGGGGCTGTATTAGTGGCTTCCTAATTCCTCTAAAATTTTTTAATAAAGCACTAAACAAATTTTTAATGAAACTAACTGCTTAATTGCAGTTGTGTTAGAACTAACACTGAAGTGGAAGCTCCCTGATGATGATCAGTGACGTAACTGAGAATGAGAAGGAATTTCATACTATGTTCTTTCCTTTTACATTTTTTCATCTAATCAATTCTGAATTGTTTTCAAATTTAAGCTGAAGACCAGGAGTAGGGTGTTCATCTGCTGCTCAGTGAACACAGTTCCTATTTCAGCTTCCTGAGCAGTGGAACAGGAATAATACCATGCTGCAAATTTGTTTAAAGTTTAAGTTTTCAAGAAACTTTGAAGATCTAAGTACAAAGTATTATCATTGGTTTTGAATGATAATCCATGAGCAAAGAGGAGTAAGACATGCATGAGGGAGAAAATACTTCTGTCAGCAGCACACATGGTACAAACTGCTGTTTATATACAGAGATGGGGCATTATATGGGAAAGGGACTTTTTATGAATGTCTCTAGTGATAGGACAAGGGGAAATGGTTTCAAGCTAAAAAAGGATAGGTTTAGATTAGATCTTAGGAAGAAATTCCTCATTATAAGGGTGCTGAGGCACTGGAACAGGTTGCCCACGGAGGTTGTGTATGCCCCCTCTTGGAAGAGTTCAGGGCCAGGCAGGGGGTTGGAACAAGATGATCTCTGAGGTCCTTTCCAACCTAAGGCAGTCTGTGATTCTCTGATTATTCTTAATTGTGTCACAGAGGAGAGTGCAAGACTTTAGAGTGACAACTGCAGTCGTTTGGTATTTGGGGTCCAGACTAGAAGTGAGCCAGGTTAGGGATAGTATTTTGATTTTGGTTTTTGAGTGTCTATTACAGCAGGAAGAAACAGAATAATGGATCTTAAATTTGTATAGCTTCTGTTTCTCATAGAGACTTATCTGAAATGGCTACACAGATCCTGAGATGTTGGGCACAGCCTTTCCAATACCCATCAAGCTATATTTGTCTAGGTAGTATGCTAGTTTGCCTATTGTTCTATATGCTGCTTGGAAAGAATGATAGAACCCAACATATTCTACTTTCTAATAATGGAGGAAGAGACAGTTGTAGTGTCCTGCATTTTTGTAATGCATTTTTGACAGTATACAAACAGATGAACCTGGATATTTTTGTAGTTTGAGTAGAAGCCCATCTGAAATATAGGTAGACATAGAAAAGCATAAAGCCAAAGGTATGTTCTTCCATAAGTTATATGGAAATAAAGAAATCATTTTGTAGAAAGTAGCAATTCTCTTGCTGTGCTGCCTTAGTACAATGATCTCAGAAGTCTAAGTGAACAGGAACTGCTACTTCAGATGTTTTTCATTCCTATTGACTGATTTGGGGGGAAATTCCATATAAATCAACAGTTTAATTAAATTGTTCAGCTAAATCTTTCAGATATAAGTGCAGCTGATTTAATATAGATGTATATCTTGTACATGTATTTTCAGATTAATCATAAATTTATTTTCTGAAAGTTCTGGAATTCTGCATGTTGAAACAGGAAGTCTTGTTTGCATGCCAGAAATGTGAATTTGTGAACTGTGCTGCTGTTTGTAGTTGTTAGAGAAGCAAAGTAACAGTGTCTATAGCTTTGAGCAAATGCCTGCATTCATTTCAAATTGTTTGTGAAATATTTCTGTGATTGGTACTGTAGCTCTACCCTCAGGTACTTAGTTTTTCTGTTTGTGTTTTATTATTAAAACACTGGAACCTGTAATAATTAGCCAGAGCAATAGTAAAGGTAATTTTATTTTACTGGATGTTTCGTTTTGCTCTGTTTAACCTTAAATGGAGTAACGTGATAGGACAGATTCACTTCACAACACATACCAGATGTAGAACAGCAGCTAGTTTAGCTATTGCATTAGCACTTGTCAGTCTCAGGAATAGAGAATGCCCATGCTTAACACAAAAGGCTGTATCTTATCTTACATATCTCTAGGGAAAGTATTATTTATCCTCTTTCAAATTCATTGCATTTGTTTTGATTTGTTTTGTTAATGACTCCAGTTATAAGTTTTTAGTTGGTGAATCAACACAGAGGATCTCCTCTTTCATAACAAGCAGTGGCACTGGGATTGGACTAGATGATCTTTCAAGGTCCCTTCCCTAATGATTCTGTGGTAACACATAGAAGTTTCTCTTCATCCCTAGCTCAATGAGCCATTGCCTCTCTAGAGCCTCAGAGCTGCTCTTACTCGAATCAGTGCTGCACACTCTAAATCCTTTATTGCCTCCAGATGACAGATTTTTTGTTGTACAGCCCTTTCTGATGACCAGTCTAATGCTCCGTCTCTGCTGACTGCAACTCTAACTGTCCAGCTACACCTTCAGTTCTAGCTTTTTTCTCAGTGTCCAGTCCTAGTACAGCTCCTGCCTCATAATAATAGAGTTGTGCTGATTTGTATGTCCCTTTATCATCTATTTGCCACATTTCACTCCCGTTCTTGATGTGAGTCAAGGGGTTGCATTGAATTTCTCACCCTTTTTCACTTGCTTTGCTGTTTCCATGCCTTGCTGATCACTCTCCTGCACCCAGCATTCTGTCTTAACTTTTCACCTGTCTCTATGACCATCTGCCTTCCTATAATCAGGAACACATTTTGCTACTAACTCCTTGTCTTCTGCCAACCAATTTTCCTTAGCTCTTTTACCTCTAAATAATTTCTGGCCAGTATGCCAAATCCAACTGCCCTTTGTCTTTCCTTCTTCTGTTGATCACATTGACTTGTGCTTCATCTTACATTACTGAGTCGAAAGGTGAGAAATCAGAAGTCCATATGAAAAATTATTTTGGGGCATTGCATTGATTATGGAACATTAATATGATCTGGATTATACTTCCTTTCAGCCAACAACGAAACATCTCCTGATGTGGGTAGGAGTAGTTGTATGCTTTGCATTACCCTAAAGCATGCTATTACACCATATGCAGTTCAGCTGTGGCACATTTTCTTTGTGTTAGACACAGAAAAGCAAGTGAGACCTCATCTGCAGTCCTACATTTTGAGAAAATGAAATTCATCTGCTCTGATGTTTCGTAACTTATAACTGCCATATACTTTATAGTCTGTAAATGTTTTCCAAGACATGATTCAATTACCTTTTAAAGAAGATATGAATAGGTGTTGCTGTGCATTCTTCACATTTTGAAAGAGCACATGGGGCCAGTAAAACTGCTACATGTTCCTCTCAATATTAAGGCCAAGTTTCTAATTGTGGTCATAAGTTTTAAATACTTCAGAATAGGTATCAAACGAAGTAGTTCTACAAACACCTACCAAAAATCTCTCAATTTGTGTTCTTGGGTACAGTTATTGTTTTGCAGGGCCATGCAATAAAACCAACCAGCAACTGATGTGTTGTGGCTTACATGTATGGAGATACCTCTTGCAATATTTTTGTCACTCATGGCCTTGTTCTAGAGTAAGTTCCCAGAGAATCCTTCCCTGTCATTTAGTAAACTTGTGGTAGGTGAGAATACGTTTTAGAAAAAGTGACATTTTTTACAGCAGTGTGTTGATGTCAGGTTACAATTTTCACATTAAAGTTCTTTATAAGCCCTGCAAACATCTTCTGGTTACTTGGAGTCAAGGCTGTTCAACCTTCAATAGCAAAGATACCTCGACAGAATGTGGGTGCCAGTCACAGAAATTGCTTCACACTGCTTGCAGACTTTGGATACTAATTAACCATTCTGTTAATGATAGATGTAACAAAAGAGCCATGTAAATAGATAAGACTAAATGCACAGAGATCAGAAATTTATGGTAGGAATGTACTATTTTAATAAAAACACTTCTCTGACTACATTTCTGTTCTGATCTTACTGGTTTAAGAATGAAAATCTTTCATCTTAAAATATGCCTGACAGAAAATGTATCAGGGGAGGAAGAACATTATAAAAGGGCAGGAGAAAAGCACAGCATGGATAAAGGTATTCACTAGCAGATGATTTTTTGTAGCATGAGTCAACATCAACAGGGGCCTTTAGTTTCCTGAATCCCTCCACTCCTGGTAATTCCACTCCTTAAATGTGTGGGCAGCAGCAAGTAAGATATTCTCCTGTTGAGGAAGAGGAGAGAAAAGTCTGCTGGGCTTTACTCAGAGCCACATTAAAAGAAGGAGAGCTTGCTTCCTCGTGACATTACTTGTCACTGTCTAAGCATGTTATCCTTTAGTGTAGGCTAAACCATTTGCTTTCCATGCGTCATGGCTTTGGAGCATGGGAAATAATACAAAAACTGTTATTACAGTCTTAATGTATGAGGAGAGTTCCTAACTATTAGCTGAATTGGCATGGATTTATTTTTCTAGCAGAGAGCATCAGTCCTTGGTCTGAAAAGTTAGGGGAAAAAAAGGACCAGAGTTTACTTTTCTCACAGGTTTGTATTAGGTGATGTAGCTTATCCGCTGGCGTTTCATTGGATTGGCGCGTTTTGGCAGAAGGTTATGTAAACTGTACTCTATGGGATCCCAGCTTCTATGACTTTGGAAAATACCCATAAGCCTTACATATCGATAGACTCTTGACACATCTCATTTTATACCCATCAATATGCTCAGAAATAATGCACAGTATTTCCCCAAACATTACTAGACTGTTGAAGAAGTATAATTCCCATTTGATGATATTCTCACTTATCTTTTAGTTCCTATCATAATCAGCAACAAAGTTGACTGTGATCCTCTGTCTGCTTTTGTGGTCAGTATTGCTGAACTCTAGAACTATCAGAGAGCAAAAACTAAACTTTGGTCTCTGCCTTATAAGTAGACTCTCCAGTCAGTGTTTGAACAGTCCCGGGCTTGGACAGCTATGCTTTTCCCACAGAAATTTGCAGAGAGCAGAGAACTGCTTTATACTGGTTAGTATTTAGACTGCAGTTCAAGGCTTTGAGATTTTCCATCTAACACTGATGGTATCTCCTCGTAGCTCATTAAGCTCTGTAACCCAAATGAAAGACGCCACAGGAGTTGCCTGTGAAACACATGCACACTTGCTTCTTGCTGTGGAGTTATGGTGTGCTTAATGCTGTGTGGTTATCTTGAATGATAACAAACTTGGCAGTGAGAAGAAAATATGTCTGTGTAGATGGTGGAGAGAGGTTTTTATTAGTATGAACTCATGTCACCCTTCTTTTTGTAGCGTATTGTCTGTGGATGAATGTTAAAGAACCCCTTAAGGATTTGGCACAGAATAAAAGCATTACGCTACCTTCTCAAGTCAGACTATTCCTTTACCTTACTGCACACCTAGACCTGGTTTGTATTGTTTTCCTCTGAGCTAGAGTGAAGAAAGAACTTGCATAAAGGCTTCTGAGAGTCACTTTTTCTGACATTATAATTTATTTCTGTAAATCTCTCTCCACCTGTTATAGGTAAGAAACATTTTTTAATTGATGCCACGAGCAGTTTAAGTGGTTATCCAGCAGTGCTGTACCTCATGCAGACTGATCTCCAGAACCGATCAGTTTGTTCTGATAGAATTAGGCATAACTATGATGAGTAGGACACAGGCTGGATGTGGCTACTGCTTTCAGTCTCAGCAATGCTCAATTTTTTTTGTCACACTGTCAGAGCTCTGCCTCTTTCCCATGTATTGTGTTTAGTAAGTACATCATCTTTGCAAGGGGTATACTGTTATGTGAAAATCAGAAGCTGATTTATATTATCAACTTAATAAGAGAATTTTTTCATGTATTTTTCACCTGTGTTCTAAGTTCTGATACAGCAGAAGCTGTTTCCCTTCAGTACGTAATCCTGCAAGTACATAAGATAATTTTTATCAGAAGACCTAGTGTAAGAGGCAGTCACTAGCCATTTAACAGCCATAGTAGATTTACAGTAGCTGTAGATTTGACAGTGGTATCAATACATTTCCATGTTTTTATCATACATGAAATCTGTGATAGCTGCCTTCAATAGTTACCGGAGAGTATAGCATATGGTAAAGAGGGTTAAGAACACCTGAATCAAGGTAGATAAATAAGAAGTAGTATTTCCGCTTAGAACAGGAACCTCACACTGTACAGACTTTAATACTACTCTGCTGTTGCCAAAACCTTCAGTGCAAACAAATCCATAACCAGCCAGCTAGTAGCACCACTTCTGCTGTGCTTTCTACTCTTCCCTCCAAGATCTGGGCCTTTTTGACTCTCAGCAGAGGGCAGGGAAAGCCCCTCACTTACTCTCACAGCTCAGGGTCGTTCCTAAGTCAAGCTGATACCTAATGCAAACAGGTAGGCAGTCGGGGGAAGTTTCTGCCCTCCAGGCTGGAGGGTGGTTTGGGCTGGTGTGGTTCTGTGCAGCGGCTGACCCCAAGTGTCAGCTGTACTAGAGATAGAGGCATTTATTGGACTTCATAGAGATGACATCAGAGCAGAGCTCTTTACGTAAGGACAGAGGTGACCGTGGCCTTGCTCTTTGTGTTATTTTGTAGGTACAGAATGCAGGTGGAAACAGCTACAAGTGTAGTTTCTGATTGTGACTTGATAAGTAGATACTGTAGGTATCTTAAATACATATATTTAACTATTCAGTGTTGTTTAATGTTCTCAGTTTTGTCTTGCCTCAAGCACCGAACATGTTCAGTATCCCTGGGAAGTGCTGAGGCATTTTAAGAGTTAGTCCTTAATGTCTGTGTGGTGTGTTTCACTTTGGACTATTAAAATGGCCTGATTGCTGTAGGCTGTGGTACCTGAATAACAAGCACAGACGTGTTGCTGTGTTAACCGTTAATGAACAGATGGATCTCCAGGTCTATCTGTATTAGATACTCTTTGGAATGATTGCTTGTGCTCTGTTAAAATAGGGAATGGGTCAGAAAATGAAATGATTTGTGAGAGGCCAGTCACTGATGTGTAGCAGAGCTGTGATTGTTCAGGTAAATTCTAGAACAACCTCTGGGCTCTGAGTTCAAAACAAACTCTAAAAGCTGCCATGCAGGAAGCAGTAGTGCTAACAAGTTTAGGTGGGGTAACAAGTCCTGTTTCAGAATTTTCTGCAGGGTTTTGTTCATGTGTCATGAATCCCTGGAGACTTCACCTACCTGCTCAGGCAGTTATAACCTTTCGATCTCTTCAGCTTTCCATTTGTGTGATAACTTGCTTTTAGTATTTTGGATGCTTCTCTTTGCAGTGATAGCTACAATCTGTGGACTTCTTAGTGCTGGTGTTACAGCTTTACTTTACAACCAGTAGCCTCTACTGCCAGACTTTGAGAGCTGCAGTGTTTTCTAGACAACTGACCTCCCCTCTACCACATCCACATGAAACTCCATTTTGTTTTATCCTTTGGATTTAGTCACCTACTTACAACTGGGAAGGCCTGAATTGCTGGTTTACTTGTTCTACAACAAGATGTTCTTACATCTTACATCTTACATCTTGTTCTAATGTAGTGCAGGGGTTATGCTTGTGGAAAAACTGCAGTGATGTGCCTGAGATTCAAATGTAGGTTGTGTGGTCTATAACTGGCATCTAGTTTTGTGGAAGGGGAAAGAAAAGGAAAAAGCTGAAACTCTGAAGGCTGTCTGGATTTGTCTTCACCTGGCTGAAACAAGAAATGTGTTTGGATGCATTATTTTTCCTTGAGCAGTATTATGTCTCCAAACTTCATTCAGGCAGAATGAAGAATCTTTCACAGAAAGATTCCCCAGAATGAAGTAGCTCTCAGAAATTTTTTCTAGCAATGTTTGATACAAGAATTTACTGATGGTGAAACTTGCCTGTGCTTTACTGATCTTCTTGGAAGATGACAATTATCACTTTTAACATCACATAAATTGTGTTTTCACAAGGATTTATCATCTCTCCCTCCTCCCCTTCCCTGCCTGACTAGGGGAGGAGCAAAGGAAATTGCCACTAGCTTTTGAGGAGGAGGAATAAAGTAGAATTCCAGCTCTTGATCTTGCAGCAGCTGCTAGTAACAGGGAGTGAAAAAAGGTGGTCTCTGGGTATGAGCTGGCTGCTGTTTCCCAGGAAATATATAGTACATTTTTCTGACCCTCTCATGTCACTTGCAGCTGGAGACATCTACAGAGTATCTCAAATCCCTGACATTAAAAGAAAAAAACAAAGCAAGACACCAAGCCCTTGAAATCATGTCCATAATGAATTGTGTTAACGTCTTGTTGAATGTGGCTTTGTTGGTGTTTTTTTTTAAAGGTCAGCAAAGCTGTAAAAGTTTTCTCCTACTTCACATTTTTCATGTGATAGGATTTAACATGAAATTCTGGTTTGTTTTACTCTTTGATAGCCCGTCTAAGTTGATTTATAAAATCTTTTACAGAGGCACCACCATCTTTGATGCTTTGTTAGGAAGCCAAATCCCTCCAGGTGGCTTAGACAGATGCTTGCACCTTGACTACACCCTAGTTTGTATACTGGTTTAATAGTTACTAATTACCTATTCAATGTCATTACCATGTTTCTGGTTTTGGCACAAAATTACAGAGCAAGTTACAACACTCATGCAGAAAGATCACTGTGTATTCTACCAACAGTAGAAAATAAGAACTGCTAGGGTGCTTGCAAGGTGTGTTGAGAAGTGTGTGTACTTAGCTCTTAGAATGTGTGTTTATTTTGGACTCTGTTCTTTATGATTTGTTCCTTGACTGGAACTGAGAACCTGAACTATTACTTCTTTTTAAGGGCCAGACAGCAAGTCTACTTTGAGAAACAGCATATTTCTTACAGTTTGGGATCACTCAAATAAAAAATATGAAACTTTCTCAGGCATTCTTCAGAAATTGTTGAATTTTTAAAAGGTGAAATGCTAATAGTTTCTCCAAGATCAAAGCTACTAAGGCGAAAGAAAAATCCAGTTATAGTGTAAAATATGTCATGTGTAGTAAATGAAATCTTATTTTCCCCTGGAAGAAAATATTTCCTAACAAAATATAAAAGAAAAAATTGGGGTTTTCTTCTATTACTTATGACTGCTGTGTATGTGAGACCCATTTCATAGCAGGGTTTTTAAATCCTGTTAATTCACTTGTTCACACCCCTTTCTGAGAAATGTTTCTTAGAGGGAGATGGTTTCAGCAGGGCTAATTGTTTGGGCTAGAGCACCATGTTAAGGCAGATGTTTCTAGTTTTAGCAGCACCCTGTGGGTATGTGCCATTGCTGCACCAATCAGGGTAACCACATGTGAAATACCTTTCACTGCAGTTAGGATAGAACTTCTGATCCGATTAATTGTATGGCTGCAGCAGGAAGTTTTCCTGGCATAACTAAGATGATTAGCAGTGTGAGTTGTTTTGGGAGCATTGCTATGCTGGTAACAGACCGTTTTAGTTTTATAAAATTCAGCAGCGGATACACTAAGAGGGTTTTGGCTGGCTTCCTTTAAACAGAAAACAATTCATAGTGAGAAGTCAACCAATTCTTCCTCTAGTGAGATCTTATCTAGAGTGGAATACTTAATTCTTATATTTAAATTGCTGTTTAGTTTTCAGTGTGCACTTCCACATGAAAGATGCAATTAATAATTACCAAAGCTATTGTCTGGACTGCCTAAGAGGTAAGAGTCCTTGTGCTTGTATTTATCAACTCCTAGACAGTCCACATTTTGAGGTGAAACTTTGAATCTATGCAACCTAGTGACTTTTTAATTTTGTTGTCCTTCTGGGGTTGCAAATGATCTCTGGAAGAATAAGAGTAGTGCTTGGTTTGAATACAAGTAAAGAAATAGAGCCCATTATTTATAAAATAAAGTACAGATTCTGAATAACAAAACTTGAAGCCAGCCCTTTCCCTTTACTGTCAGCGGGAAACAGTATGACTCAATCAGTGCTCAAGGCTCAGGAAAGCTTTCCCATACAGAGATATTTCTGTCATCTATCATCATGCTATTAATTTTTAAAAACCTTTGACTTCTTACTGGTGCATTGTCTTCATATTGAATTGAAAAATAGTTAAAAGCTCACAAAAGACAGGGAAAGAGATTTAGAGTTACCGCTACTGCCAGGACCCAACAGTATATTTACCCTGCAGGCTTGATTTGAGATACCAGTTTGAGGTCAGGTTTTTTGGGTAGGGAGTGCAGTTTAAATCTTTGTTCTTATTCCCACAAATACATTGGTTTTTGCTTCCTCATCAGTTCTCCACCTGTTCACTGAACCTGCCTTGTAAACTTAATTGTTGTAATAATTATTCTCTGACAAGTGCATGCTGTGGTGTCCAGTGAGGGAGCAAGACCTTCAGCTGAAGGCTGTGGAGCAGACAGGTACAGGAAACACCAGGCTGTTCTCAGCTGGCTCCTCCACCAGCACCAGTGTGTGGAGCTGTATCTTACAGAAGTATTTGCCAGAATAACCCAATTCTGTCTTAAAGCTCTGCAATGTGATGATCATCTGAAGTACAGTGTCCTCAGCAGTGATCCTGTGTGATTTTTTGGTGCTTTCTGAAATGTAGTTCTTTTTTTCTCATAAGGGGTAGAAAAATCAAAAATTGTTTGTGGGCTTTCTCAGGAACTGTGGGGAAGTTCTGTGGAAGGTCAAGTAACAAAGTTTAGCCTTAGGCTTACAGTCCTTTTAAATATGGATGGAAGAAGTTGTTTGTGGGTGAGAAAGGGCAGCAGCCCATAAAGAGCTTTGGGGTAACTCTGCAGTGAAAGCATATCCTGAGGGGGCCAAAGCTGTTAGGAACACAGGGTAAGTTGTTCTATATGGTGCTTATTTTGAGGTAGTATCCTCTGATTTATGGATCAGCATTCACTACAGGGCTAAATCAAAATGGAAAGCTGGAAGTATTCTGAAATGGGAATACGTACAAATTAACTTGTGGCTAAGTAACAAAGTGTACTGTCCCTGCTAAGAAAAAGCAAAATTCTTCTTCTTTTTGGCCTCTTTTTAGAATAAAGTTGTTTGTTTAAAGTTTTTGTGTCCATTTCATGGCTAAATTAGGGCCATACAGATGTGCTTAGTGTACTCCGTGGCTTTAATGGGAGCAGGAACTGAGGGTAGTTGGAGTCCATACATTTGTAATTTTCCAGCTAAGGAAGCTGGCAAATGATGTTACAAATTTTTTGAAAATTTGTGGTTTTACAGACAATGAAAACAGTAGTTAGAGCAATATAATGACTAGATAGTGTTGCTGGGAAGGTAATTATGATTGGGTTTTAGCTATATAACTGATAAGTGATATGAAAACCTCAACTAAATTACAGTTGCAGAGTGACACAACAAACAGCCCTCCAAGATGAAAAAGTTCTGTGTGAGATCTTCCACACTTCATGTTTAAAGAAACAGTTCCATGGCACAGTAGCTTTAGGCACTGGGCCATCCAAGCAAGCAAATCTTACAAAGAAATTGTTTGTTTGGTTTAGAAGAGAGTAACAGTTTGCAATATGAGCTCTGAAAATCCAACAGAGATGAGCATTTGTGCAAGATGTTTGGAGATTATGAATAAAATATTATTTTAAGAGTGCTTTATTTTTTGTTATAGTTATATTTATATCGCATGGAAGCCCCATTAGTGCCTTGTGATTGTCCCATAGGCAAAGATGCTGCAATGTTTTTAATAAAATCAGCTGTCTTTGCAAAGTGGGTTTGGGTTGAAATTTTCTGTGTAGTGTATTTTTTCATACAGGTTTATTTGCAATTTCATTTGTACAATATTGCTTTTTTATTTTCAGAATTAGAAGTTAAAAGTCATCTGACAATTGAATAAGATTTTAACTTAAAGATAATGTACCTACTGAGTACTTTCACGTTACATGGGTTATTAGAAGAAGGAGAAAGAAAAAAGTTCACATTTGCCCTGTGTTTGTATTTGTCTAATTAAGATAATGGTCTTTAGGATTTTTAGTTCTAAAATCACGTGATAGATGTGCAGTCTTGTCTTTTATTTAAGTTACATAGTTGCAAACATTTGGTGTTTATCTCAACCTATCTATGGATAAATTTTAATGTTGTGATTGTAAAGAAACAAAAATCAAGCTTGAAAATGGTGGGACAATTGTTATGTGTATGGGGAGACCCTAGAGAACAGGGGACCACTGCCAAGCATTTGAGTTTCCCAGATTATAAAGTAAAGGAAGTGTGTTTGGCTTTTGTTAATGGTTGTTATTCATATATATATATTATATATATTCATATATAAAAGAAAAAAGGGTATTTATGCCCATAACCCTTCTGAGATACTCTGAAAGACAAAATCAAAGTTCTAAGGCAGCACAGAGTAACAAAGTTTTTTTTATACTTACGTTTTGAGTGTGATGTGGGTAGTGGTGACAGACAGCTTAATAGGCAAAGAACTTTTCCACATCAGGAGTGGTCTGGAATCAAGAGAGGATGTATCCTCGCAGCCTGAGTCTATAGGCTAGCTGGACTTGCTTAGCTTTCCATGGGCACATGAGTCTTCTTGAGATTTATGTTTAAGTAGTCCCAAATAGCCATAAAAACTACTTAAGAAACAAGTTCTCAGCTATTATGGTCTAATGTTGAGAGGAAGGAAGAGAAGCAATGTTAGAGATCATGAATCAACACAGTCTTTTCTTATTTTGTATGTTGTTGAAGCCTCTTTCCATACAAAATTCCTAGTTTGCATATATATAAACCCCACCATGACTGTATTCCCACATCTGCTTGTACCCCTAGCAATACATACATAAAGCATACAGCTAGAATGTAGACAGCAATGCTGTAAACTCACAGTCAATAATATATGTGTTTTAGTAGGGAAAGCGTTAATTCATGACAGGAATGTCTTTTTATGTTTAAGGAAATTGTTGGGTCTTAACAGCTGGCCAAGAGTTCTCAGACTTGCAAAATTCTACTGCAATTAATCCAGATCAAGAGAGGATTAACTTTGAAGTTTAAAATATCCTCTGTGCCTGAGGTGGGACCAGTTTAAAGTGCTCATGAATGGAAACATAGGTGAGGGAGTTAATTTATGGGTATGAAAACTGCTTTTTGACTGCAGTCTGAACTTTTAGATTTCAATCTTATGTAGTAGGTAAGTAGCTTGGGTGCATATGGAGTAAAAATATCATAGATCATCTTAGAAGAGTTTAGACTGTAAGAAATACAAATTACTTGACTTGATGTATTTATTCCCAGGGCCAGGACTATAAGGTTCCCAACTTCTGAAAATCAAGACTTGTAGTGGACAGTAAATTTGAAAAAATATGGGGTTTTTTATCATTTTTATACTAACTTAGCTTGAAAATACAGATTTTTTTTTTAAATCAATTGCTGTGGGGAAGGGAATACCAATATTTGTTTTAATAAAAAAGCTCATTGAGATGATAATGCGTATTGTCACATCAACTAGAGTAAGTGACCAGTCACATGGAAAAGACAAAAATTTTGTATTTGATCAGTCTGAGCTATGAAAATTATATGAGATATTCACATCTTGAAGAGGAAGTTTCCCACCAGACTTTGCATTTTGATGGGATTAATCAGTTCTCAATCTTGCCAGTGTTTCACAGAATCACAGAACTTGTTTGACTTTTCCATGATTATCTTCCATTTTAAAACAACAAAGACGCTACTGCAGCCTTCATTCTTTCTGCTGTTCTCCCTCTTCCCCTGAAAGCAAGTAGTGGAGCAACCATTGTGTAAGGAGAAGGAAGCTGCTTTCCCCTGCAGTCTCTCAAACATTGTCTTCCCACACAAACTTCAGATGTCTTTTTTGACACAATTGCACCCTTTTGTAAAACTCTGCTTCATGCACATTAACGCAATTACACTCACCAAGAAAAAGTAGTGTGGAAAAGTGAGTTGATGTGACTCTACTCAGTTTATTAACACTCACTGTGTGATTGCAGACCAGGAGCCATGATAGCATGTTTCTAGTATGAACACTTCTCAACCTGCATGACAAAGCATACAGCATTTAAACTGCTGTATTTTCTGAAGACTTGAGGAAACAAATCTGTTTACATGCACCTGTCTGTATACCAAGCATAAAGCATTTAAACTGCAATAGTTTAAATGTTGGCTGTATTGGGCACTAAGAACATTGGTATGTTGGAAGGGGAAGAGGGAAGGCATTTAACTTCAGATAATGTGGAAGGGTGTGGGAGATGGGAATCGAGGTGGAGGTGTGATCATCATAGCCACTTCCAATGAAAGTCTCTGTTTCATCAAACTATGTTCATCTAACTAAGTCTGGAGAGGAGGATGAGGAAGAGGTTAATCTTGCACAAAAGCACAGAGGATAATTGGTTCAGAAAAATCCTTATGGATGGACCTAGACAGCCAAGTGCTCAGGCTAACCAAGATCCTGAAGGAATAAGGCTAGTATAATACTGTTTTTTCTTGTTTAATTTTCCTTTATTTGTAGGTTGTCGCTTAGATGTTAACATTTTGCTGTATTAAACTTGGCTATTTTTATTGTTTCAGCATCTGACAGCTCTCTCATCACTTGTGTTCTTGGGTAAATTTAATAGAATTTTTGCTACTGTTGCCTGAGCCTAGACTTACCTTTAGGTATATGCCTTGCCATGCTGTAGAACCTGGCCCTCTCATTATTTGAAGTGTTCCTGCTTAGAACATGCCAAGGCTCCTGCACAAGTTTACAGCTACCTGCCTCTGTGAACTGGAGGAAGGGAAAGAAGGAGCTGATGTGTATCATACATCTGTGTTACACTTCCTTGCATGTAGGTTGCACTTCTGGATCAAGAATTAGAGTGTACTCCTTGAAAACACAGATCAAAGCCCCTGTAGTTACTTCAGAAATGATGGACCTATGCATGTGTCTGTTCTAATGTGCATTTGTAGGCAAGTGCAAAATGGATGCAAACCACAATGAATTGGGAATTTCACACTTAAGAGAGAACCTTTAGAGAAGTGAGACTTCAGAGCTGGATTCTTTTTCAGCTCTGCTCAACCAGGAACATTAGGATGCAGTCTAAGCTTGAGATGTCTCTGCTACTCAGTCCATTCTTGCATCTGGACTCTATTTTTTGTGCTTCAGTCTAGGTTTAAGGTTAGGGGAGCAAGACAACCTGAGCAGGATTTCCAGTGGAGTTCTGTCCCAGTGGGAAAGCATGGATGGGTGCTTGGCTTGGGATGAAGCTGTAGGTCAATAGATATTTGGAGCTAGACAAGCTGGAGCCTTGCCCAGCCCAGAGAGCTGCTGGTGCAGTGTGGAGTTTAAGGACTGGTATTACTAAAAATCACGTCATTGGAAAATTCGTGTACATGAATGCCTGGCTATAAGAGAATCAGCAAACAATTCATGCTTCTGGCAAGTTCCAAATTCACACTAAGACAATTATTGTTTATCACTTTAAAGATGATTTGTTTTCAAATTTGCAAGGTAAGATGAATTGAAGATTTTATGCAACTCTAGGACTTCTATTGTAATGTCAGCAGCTAGTGTGTTAAGTGATACATCTTAATCACCTTAAATTCTGCATTTATTTTTCACAGTATTTATTTTGGAAAACTTAGTGAAGCATTCTTCTGTCACTGGTTTAAAGAGAGAACAATTTGGCAATTAATAATCAAACTAACTGACTAAGGATGGGATAGCAACTCATTTAGCACAAGCTAAAACCAGGAGATTTCAAATGTCAGCGTTGCTGTATAATGAGAAGCTGTGCCAGTTCAGGAATGCAGATCTTTTACAAGAAAATTCTGCAAAACTTGGCCTGTATCACATATTATCCCCTGGTTGGCTTAATTCGTTTGGCATGTGCTCAATTCTGACACTAGCTGATTGTACTACTCAAAAAAAAAAAAAGAGGAAAAAAAAGTGTATCATCTCTGCCCCACTGTTTTATATCCATACCCCTTCTGTGGCATAGAACAACATGCTGACAGACACTACTTAGTCACCTGTTATGTCTGTTAATTATATGCTTTGATCTAAAATTTATTTTGCTGTTCTTGGCAGCTGAAGCTCTTTCTTAATCCATTGATAAAACCTGCTTAATAAGCACTTACAAAGACATTGACATCACCAGAAATGGACTGCGTTGGTGAAATCATGACGTGATGCCCATAAACCCCAAGAAGTCTCATACTCAGGGCTTCAAGCAAAATATTTTTTGTGGTTGTTGTTGAGAAATGAGTAACCATCGTTTTCAGTCCTGCTTTGCCTAATTAAGTCTGAAGTTTCCTTGTATTTGTTTCAAATGTTCCATTTCGGAGAAGGCAGTTCAAATAGCTGCATGCTTAGGAGGAATTTGTATCTTGCCATGCTCAGAGCTGCTGTTTTAGTGTGTTAAGACTATTTGAAACATCATTTGATCTTCCTTAATTATGTGAGCAAACATAATTTTGTTGTCATGAAACAGCTTAAAGAAGACAACCATTGCCTTATCTTGGGGTGGCCTACTGTGACTAAAGAGGGCTGGCAGTTTGCCATGAGACCTGTAGGTAGGTAAAACATGGCACTTTGCTTGGTTTGTTTGGGTTTTTTTCTTTGGGTTTTTGTTTGTCTGCCAAAAGTAAAGCTTTTTGGGTTTTAGTTTGAGGGCCCTGTTATTGATTAAATTCCTTTATATAAAAAACTTGGCAGGAGGGAGTTACACGTTTTGTGTATCTTGAGGACTTGATTGCATTAGCATTTTAGCAAAATCAGGGCTTTCCTACTGAGCTACATGTCCATCTCTGGCCAACTCCTACTGTCAGCAAGGTTGCCTAAGAGGGTCTTGCAGTACCGTTCCACTTGCCATCTGCTGGCTGGCAACTCTCTTCATCCAATTATCAAGACATATTTTGTCAGCATGTAAGCAGTATCTTTTGCCAGCTCTGGGATTTTTCCGGTCTTGGAGATGTGCAAGGCTGCAGTTGAAGGAAACTGACTTGTGTTTAACATTATCTTTGCCCGGGCAGCTTACATGGTGTCCTGTGATGGAGCTTTGGCAAGAGCCTAGGTAATTAATTTAAACTAGGTGGGTCAAACTAAGTGATGGTCTCCTCCTAAATGAACCATCCTCAAACATAACACTGAAGTTTCCCCATAAAAGGTGTTAGATTTCCTGCAGGGAATATGTGTTTATTTTAATGAAAGAAATACAAATTAATGGAAAATATGTTTGTGAACAGAATTCTGGGATGTTTCATTCTGAATCTGGCCATAATAGCAGATTGAAGGCTGCTGCTTAGATTCATATTGAGTTGGGCTCAGAATAGCTCCTCTGTCTTTTCAGCTGAAGTGACAATGAAGTCAGTGCTTATCCATGACTGTTCACTTCAAAGGTACTTCACTCCTATTTTGCCCTATGTGACAATGTAAGTAAATACTTAAAAGTATCTATGTTTCTGTGAATTTTTTGCTTTGATAAAGCAAAATCTATTAATATTAGTGAACAGATGTTAAAAATCAGTTAACATTTACAAATTTTTTAGAAAATTTAAAAACATACCTTTCTTTTTGCTTTAGCACAGGACAGGAAAGACTCATTTAAAATACAGGCTAGAGGACTACTTGTTAAACTGTAAAATACTGAGAAGCATGTTAAGGCATGACAGTGTTGCACAGTTAACGATCATTCATTTCTGGCCTGTTGCCTCTAAAGAGGTACTGTAAAGAATAGAGGTGAAGCAAGCGATTTAGAGCTTATACTTAAATAAACACAGATAGGTTTAAAAAAGTGAAAAGGGGAGAAAAATACAGATTAAAAAACCCCACCAACCCCAAAACGCATTGAGCACAACCCTTCAGAAACTCCCTGGAAATCCATAACAAAAATACTCCCAAAGCGCTGTTCTGCATCAGCTATTTTTGCCTGACAGACTTGGGGACATGAACTGCCAGACATACCATCTGTCATGCAGCCATTTTGGTGTTTGGCACTGCCAGGAATGTTTGCACAGCTCAGAGAGGGTACAGCTAGGGATGGATAAATGCTAGCGTGGAAGAACACTCACGCAAAACTTGTTTTTTAATGGGAGGAGATAATTCAGTTGGCAGGTATGTGTTAGGAGAATAGGTAGTATGTATTTTATCTTAGCAAGTTCTCAGTAGAACAAGAAGAATGAACTTAGTGGGTTTTTTGATTTCTTGGAAGGGATTGGGACCTTCAAAAGGTATGATGAATACCAGAGTAAAAATGAGCCACAGTTTAAGCATATGCGTCACGTATTTCTAAAAATGTTCTTGTACTCTGTAGTGATACTTCACTTCTGGCTAACAAGTATACATGTTTAAGCAGTATAAAAAAGTGAAGATGCAGGCTTACACACTCTTCTTTTTTTTTCCTCTCCTTACCTTAATTATGAGAGCATCCCAAGAAACAGGCTAGAGGAAGAGAGATTTTTCTCCCCTTGCTTGTCTGACACTGCGTTTGCTAACCTCCTAGCTCTTCTGACTCCTTTCTACTGGGACCTTTCAATTTTTCCCACTCACATACACAGAAGGATCTTCAGTTATATCTGGCACAAGAAAAGTTCAGTTATTACTTACACCTCTTTTCCCCCCACAGCATTCCCACAACCTGACGTGAGCCATTTCACTAGTGTTTCACAACATCTCTCCTCCATGATCATTCTGTGATATTGCCCATGTTCACCCTACTTCCAGTTGCTGGTAGAGCAGTGGTGAATTTTACCACCCTAGTTTAGGTTGCAAAATTAAATTTTATCTGTTCCTATGAGATAGTTCCAGGGGTAGCAGGATGCAGCTCAGCTTTGATGTTGTTTTCAGTTCAATATCCACGTTTAAAAACTGCTGAAGAAAGGCGAAGTCAGAAAATCCTCAGTCCACAGACAATGAATGACATAGTTTTAGGGCTTTATGTGAAGCCAACTATTTTATGTTTTATATGAAATATCTTCATGACAAGTAAATAAAGCAATTGGTGCCGTAACTCTGCATTATCTAAAAAAGGTATTTTGATGGTGTTCCCATATTTATGGAGTTTTAAACGTTTTGTAAATAATAAGTTACCATGGTTGATGTTGTGACATCTAAAAAAGATGGAAAGAAATGAGATCTTAGTATAAACTAGATGTTTGTGAGCATTTTTACACTTTGAATCAGAAGTTACCATGTTGGATTACACCACTGATAGTCCTCTTGGATGACCAAGCTGACTCTCTTTTCCAGAATGTCTGCAGACTTAAAAATAGGATATCTTATCCTCTGCCATCTTCTGACTAGAACATACAGTTTTACAACTGTAAAGAAAAAGAAAAACTTTAAAATATAGATTGGAAACACATGTTCAGCTGTAGAGAACAGTAGGATGCATTCTGTGGATTTGCCATCTGTTTAGGACCAGAGCATGAAATCTTGAAATAGTGGTCCTGGTTTGATTTTTTCATTTGTTTGTTGTTTGGGGTTTTCTTCATCCTTGTAGATAAGGCGATTTTAATAGAAGCTTTTGTTTGTGTTGGGTTTTTCCTGTCTACAACAATGATAAACATGACATGCTAACAGGAAGATTGGTTGCAGTGCTGAAGAGGGAGGCCCAGGCCAGGATTCAAACATTCCACATCAGTCTGTTTGCAGTTTAGCGTTTTACACAGTTTTTATTGGAGCCTATCCAGATATTTGCACGCAAAGAATTATTGCTCAACAGCAAATTATATTGATACAATCTCATGTGTCAGGAAATTTCCACTCTAGCCGGGTATTGTGCCAAGTCTGATACCTTTTGGCATTAATAAAATGAATGACATATTTTAGCTTCAAAAGGTAAGTGGACAGCAGCAGCAATTTTCTGTAGTTTTGGAAACCTCACTGTTCTGATGTCTCTAATCAGAGACAATTACCATTTTTGTTAGTTTGTGCAAAGATGGTTGTACCAAGAGCCAAAACACAAACTGCTCTTCAACATCTGTAAAATACTTCTCTTAGGAAGAGTTGTCCCTGCATCTGTGTGGTGGGTGCTTCAGGTCATGGCTTAGCCATGGGCTTGGCAGTGCTACGTTGACTTTTTTTCTTACAGTTTTTCTCTCTAATTTGCTTTTGTGTCATAATCTGTGTTAAAAAAACATGAAAGAGATGTGTGCAAATGAAGTATATTCATTGTACGTAACAGTAGCCTTTTTGATAATATAAAGTTCTCAGTGAAATAAAATGCTAGGCTTTATCTGACTGACTTTGAAAGGAGGGATCTCACATTTTGTAAATTAAGTTCTGAAGCTGAATATTTTTTCCAATAACTGGGTGTGTGATACCTGGATTTTCAGTATTCACGTCAATGGGAACCTTTCATTAATTCACTTGTACTCTTTGGAAATGTTTTTTATTTGGCAGTAAAGCAATTGTAGGTACGAGGATTAGTTTGTGTGTTTTGTGAAGAGATTACACTTAACAATTTATTCATGTTTATGCTGGAATACCACTGACTTTACAAAGTCAGGCAAAAAGGCTTAACTTTTAAAATGACAGCTGAAGCCTTAACGCTGAAAGGTCTTTGATGATGAGAAGAAATGTTTTTGCTTGAGGAAGAGCAATACATAAAAGAAAAAAGCGCTAGTGGAGTTTGGGTCACTGTCAACATTTAATCTGCACAGCTCATGGATTTAGTTATTCTACGTAAGTCTTGCTTTGTGCATGGCTTTTATTTACTTCAGTTACATTGCTTTGCAGTTGTTTCCTACTGACCACTGTCACACTGATGTAATAAGTAATAATCACTACATTGTTAGTAGAATAGTAAAAAGAACAGGGTTTCTGGAGTTTCTTTTGCATTTGGCTTGGTGACTTTTTGGAGGGTGATTTCTTGTCAGTGAAGAACTTTTTGGTGGGTTTGGTTTTGGTTTTTTTTTTTTAGATATTGAAAGTAGAAGTTTTCAAGGTAGGGCCTTAGTAGTTGACAGGCGTACAATTATAAATGATTTGCCAAGTCCTGTGTAGACTCCACCTATCCTGTCCTTGTGGGATGAGTTCTATTTTGTGTACCAGTTGTATGCAGTTGGCCCCATGGTTGCATTTGTTGACATAAAGTACTGCCTTGTGAGGAAAAGATAAGTTTCAAGGGCAAGCTCTGTTTGTATGGAGTTGGTGATAGCTCTTACTTTTAACCCTTTCTTAAAATAACTCACCAGAAAAAAAATCAACCCACCAGGTACATGCATTACTTAGCAAGAATCCCAGAAACAGTTGCCTAATCTATCCATATTTTAGGACACTTTTGTCAGTCCTGTCTGCCTCATGCCTTCCAGTCCTGAAGGGCTGGAAGCAACCACTTTTAGGCCAAATAAATACCTTGTTATTAGAGGTAACTAGTACACTTTTACTAGTTTACTAACAGTTCAATGTAACCTATTTACATGCTGAACTCAATAGTAATTTTATGTATTTGTAATCAGGATGTAAAGATGCTGTTGCAGAAGCATAACTCTTTAGAATTGGAGAGAAAAGGAGAGTTATGGTGGTGAGAACTTAGCCAAACTTATCATTTTGATAACTTCAGCTCATAAAACATTCATTTCAACAGACTAGCTGGGGTTGCTTGTAGCACAGTGTGTTTTCTAATTCTTACTGTCCTTTGAACTAGGTAATTTATTCTTTCTTCATTTTCATTGCCTTTTTTCCTCTGTTATTTCTTAATTTTTAATGTCTTTCCTCCAGCTGTTTCTGTCCAATTCTTTGTCCCCCAACTCTTCTCACTTGTCATTCCTTTGTTTCTGATTTCACACACTAGAAATGTTACTAGAGTAATGTAGAAGGGCCAGTTTTTGTCAGAGTCTATTTTCAGCAAAACAATGATATTAAAAGTTCTATGATTTGCTTTAAGGTTGTAGAGTACACCACTGAGGTCACAAGGAACAGAATATCAGTTTGAGAGATCAGCACATCATTAATCTAGTTTTCTTTTGTGGTATCTTGATGGCTTATGATGTGAATAGTCTTCCTCAACTTAAGCAAAACTGTTATGTAGAGGAAGAAACCACCTTTTCACAGCAAAAATGGTGTTGACCTGCTACTTTTCCTGTGCCATGGCCTTGGCAAGCTGGCTGGTGCTGGGATGAGAGTAACATATAGGCAGAGTCACCCCAAAAGCCATGTTTGGTGCACAAGCCCTCCTATATAAGTACCTCATAGTCTGACTCAGCCTTGCTCCTGATTCCCTTTCCTCTTCCCATTCCTGCCAGAAGATCAGGCTAGCCCATATTATCCTGCAGGCTTTCTTGTGCAGCAGAGAAGCCCTGAGTTTGTTCTGTTTGTGTTGGTTGCTCAGTGATTTATGTAGAATGAGCGACTGACCTTTCTGCTTGCTTACAGGCAGCGATTACTTCACAGCTGACATTACACGGTGTAAATAACATAGCTGAGAGCTGTAGGAACTGAATGAGTGAGCAGGAAAACTGAGTGAGCTTTCAGTTCAGCCCAGGGCAATGCAGTCTGTGTGTGGGAACAGTCCTCTTTTGCCTTTCCTTCTCTTCCATGCTAAGCAGGGGAATTCTGCTATTGGGGTGAGCAAACTCATACCTTGTTCTGCAGAGCATGTAGTCAATACCAGAGGATGAAATGCAGCACACTACCTCTTTAGTTTATAGATGGCACATAGGTAACAGGACTGCCACCAGTAAGGACATCTCCACATGATATTATCTCATACACTTTGTTGCAGGATACAATTGGTTTAGGCTGACTGTTTTAATATCTGTTTTTGGTTTTGGCTGAATGACAGGTTTCTGTCATTGCCTTTAGTTTTCCTTGGACTTAGGCAAGTTCTTTTCAATTAGTCTGCTTTCTGAAGACTTGAAGAAACAAATCTGTTTACATGCACCTGTCTATATACCAAGAAAATAACAAGGCACTGAAATCCAAAAAGTCCTCCATGCTTTAGATATAAACCAACATTTTTTTTTGTAGTGTCAAACACGGCTGCTGCCATTTGTTACTGAATGTTATGGAAGGATGCTGAATGGGATACATAAAGCCAGTGTAGTTCTTGTTCAGTAGCAGAGCCATAGTATTTTTCTTGGCATTCATACTCATCCTTCTCTTTCAGATAATCTCTTAATTTTTTTTTGTCTTTAGCCAAATATCTTTGCTTATTCAACAGGCAGTTACTTATTTAGTGGGTTCTCCTGAAAGGAGCTGGTGTTTCTTGCTTTGTTAGTTGGTTACACTATTAAAACGTCCCTCAGCTCTTAAGGAACAGTTGCTGGTTTTCTTCCTATTATAATTTTTTTCAATGAATCATTTCTTTTTGGAAGTGTTATTTGGTTTGGTCTCATACTTAATTTGCTCTGCGTTTCTCACAAGCTCAGAGTGCTGAGAGCCTGCTCATTTCACAAATGTGCCAGGGTTAGTTTTGCATTTGCCTTTGTTGCTGTTTACAAGCCATATGCTACCTCAGGTGTTTCCTAAAGCCTCTCTGTTATCTCTTTGCAAGCAGTGGTGTTTATGGGTACAATGATATCAGTATATTGTATATGTAGCAGATATGATACACGAATAATAGAGAGCAAGACTTTCATAGATTTATAAGGTCTTTTGAAAATGACTTCCAGCTCCTTTCAGGCCTTGACGAAGTTACTCACCTGTTAAAACTTTGCTAGTAGAAACTTGTTGGAAGGAAAGCAGATCCAGGTGGCTATTGTGTAAATACAGAGACCTTGTCTGAAAGGTCGTTAAAGAGAGAGAAAATTAGAAGAGGGAAAGATGTTTTAGCTTGTCCTCTGTTCTGGGGCTGTTTATAAATATATGAGAGAATTTTCTGTGAGAAATTGTGTACTGAGATAATTTCACACTTGTGACTAAATGAATTTAATTAAAGTTAGTTATTGCTCTTTCTCCCTGCTCCCACAAACACTTACTCAGTATCTTTACGTGGCTGTTAAGGGTCATTAGAGCAGAAAACAAAGCATGTGTGTTATTCCCTTGCTTATTGGAAAAAATTGCTAGAATTAATAAACATGCCAGGTCTTAGATGTGCTCCAAACCACTGGTGAGCTGTAAGTGAACATTATGGGGAAATGGCTTCAACTTATAAATATCTGTTGGAAGATAGATACTAGAGCTGTTTGGTTAGTGATGATTTTCACTTCATTTTGACCACAGACATTTTGAAGACACTTGTCTTATTACTGCATCTTTTTAGGATTTGTTGGGAGGGTCTTGTAGGGTTGTTCTGGGGTTTTTTTTAGAACTACTTAATTTTGTCCCCCAGTAATATTCTTTTCTACCTTGTGATCTTAGTCACATTTTGAGCAAAACATGGGTTGCTACTCTGACCTATTCAGAGAAGTGTCTCTGTGTGCATATCACATCACACACAAATACCCACATCAGTCTGGAGGCAGAATATTAGATCTCACTGTTAAGAAGCTCAGAATTAGATGATGCTCCTTCAGTCCTAGTCACAAAGCTGAAGTAATTTCGGAATTTCCACTGCATTTGAATATGAAAAATCATAATTCCTAAAAAAAAAATCAGTGAATTTTGTGTTTATTTAATTTTAATGGAACAAAAATTTGAAATTGAGAAATGTTTAATAAATTATTTTTAGAGTAAATTTCTAAATATTAACAGACCGATTTCTCTGATTTTGGCTTTATATAGTGAACAAATAGTGAGAGAACACCTGAAAGTTTACTTTGTTCTTTTTTCCATAAGAACATGTTCTAAAAGCAGAGCTCACTCAGT
The DNA here is from genome assembly GCA_013397515.1 of Upupa epops. Classification (NCBI taxonomy): domain Eukaryota; kingdom Metazoa; phylum Chordata; class Aves; order Bucerotiformes; family Upupidae; genus Upupa; species Upupa epops. The sequence continues at coordinate 719,129 of VZRI01011084.1, read as the reverse complement.
GTCATTTCGTAGCAAAGCAGTTTGCTTTTTCTCTAAGTGCAAGTCCTCCTTCTTCATGAGCTGGTGAGTAGGTCTTTCATGGAGTTAGCATCAGACAACTATGGACTGCAATTGCCAGGCTGCCATTCTCTGATTTGAGTGAAAACACTGGGTACTTTCACTGATCTGATCTCACTTTTTGTTCCTGCTTATCTTACATGTTTTGTATGGGGCAGGTGGTTGGGAAAAAGGAGGAACAGCTTTAAGTGTGCTCAGTATCTATTGAATTAAAAAAATAAACTACCCTTATCACTTAGATCAGCACAATTAAAGCATGTTGCCCTGCTTAGATTCTGACTGATTCTAAGCTGAGCTCGTCTATGTGTAGCTGCAACCAGGCTGAATTGTGGCTATAGTGTTCCTTGAGAATTCTAGTTTCAGGTCAGTAACCCCGTCTCTGCACAGTATATAAGAATTTCAATGCATGCTGTTTCATTAGTCCTTGGTAAGCTGAAATCAATATGGGTTCTTGCACTTTTAAGAAATACACTGTCTACGAAGCCATGCAAAGCAATCTCTTGGGGGGTTTCTTTTTTGTGGTCACTTGAACGATATGTAACAAGAACCACAGAAAAACCTCACAGCTCTTCAAAGAACATATTCACTGAAGTGCTCAGTGTGATTTAGCATCGCCTTGAAGGCCAGGGCAAAAAAACATCTTGGAAGTACAGGGGGAAAGAGAGAGGTACACAGAAGCTTGATTGTACCTGGTCACTTGAGACAAATGTCAACAGCTTCATCCTACACAAATCAGGTATTTATGTCATAATGCCTAGAATAGCAAAAATCTTTCAGGATGGGAATGTATACAAGGTACAGCAGGATTAAATAACTCTCTAAGTTTGCTATTAAGAAATAAGTACAAGAAGATGAAGCACTACTTGCACTGTATTATTGCTTGTATCCCAGGGACAAATGTACTTCTGTTGATGTTAAAATCAACCATATAATTTGATTTATAGAAGCAAAATAAAATTAAATAACAACTACTGCTGTTTATTGAACACGTCCAAGATCTTGTGTTTTGAGAAGATGGAAAGTAGTTAACAGTCAGAAGAAGAGTGCTCTGTTATCTGATAATTCTATTTCACCCCTGTACTGGCAAATTTGAACACTGACTCTTGAGTAAAGAGAAAATCAGTTTTTATAACTCTGAAAGTGCATTTTACTATGATGGTAACCACTAAAACATACAATTATTTTTTTTCATGAGAGTGATTTTTGAATCTTTTTTTGTTGTATTCCCAGCTGTAGTCAAGCTGTGCCTTTTGAGTAGTTTTTCTCCAGCAGAGAAATGTATGGGTTAGGTGTCTGAAATAACTGAATTTTTGGCAACAAAGCTGTTTTTCTTGCATCAATTGAATAAGTTCTATTCAAAGAAAAGACCTGTTTGTGGAGGTAGGTGATGTGAAGTAGAGCTTTTTGGGGAAACTGATGAATTCCCACTGTATGTAAGGTAGAGAGCAATGAGAGAGCCTGTCCCTGCAGATCTGTTCTTGTGTACTGGGCCGTGTACGTTTTGCGTGTCTTCACAGCAGTAATTTCAATAAGCATGTGTTCTGAACATTGATCTGCTATTCTAACAAGGGAAATGTAAAAAGACCATTTCAAATTTCTTTGCCCTGTAGTAAATGACAAGAAGGATTTAAAAGAAAGAGAAGAGAATGAGAATGTGAGTCTTCAGACTGCATCTGTAGTTCTCTGTCTAAAGTCTGTCTTAATGCTCGACATTATTTATTACTCTCCTGAGAATATGTTATTCCAGAGTTAATGTGATAGGTCAATACTGGAATAGGCATTAAAATTTTTGTAACTTGATATTTTAGTCACTCGATATTTCAGAACATATGCTGGGAATTTAGGGAATAAAAAAAGGTTATTTGATTTTGTGAAATATTGGAATACAACCTGTGACGGCTGGTACTGACCTGGTTGGAATAGCCCCATGATTTTTCTTGTGCTTGTTTTAGGGCATTGGCTTATTCCCAGAAATGCTTTCCAATTTCTCATATGGAAATACTTTAATCTAGTCTCTTTTAGATTAGGTCAGTTCACCATTGTTTTTTTCCTGAAGGTCACTAGTAGTCTTAGCAGTTTCTTACAAAATGAAGTTAGTTCTTGTCAAATAGTAAATTATGTTTGCATAAGCATTGAGGTGTAATGCTTTCTAGGATTTGTCAGTGTACGGGGGGACAAAATGGGATGCATAAATTGATAATTGAGAAAAGTACCTCATCTTTGATTTTGGAAAGTGGACAATGAATGTCATTTCCCCTGTGAAGCTTGACAGGTTTGTAATATAAGTGCTTTCCCTAACCTGCTCATACTAGTTTGAGAAGAATGAAAGGAGATTCAAGTGGGACTTCAGTGACAAAAGCAAATCCTATCAGCATAAACAGATATGAACTTTTGATAGTGAAATGATCAATGTGACAGTCAAGCACAATGAGTTGTAAATGCAATCAATCATTAAGTGTAAAATTGAGGCAATTTCTATTAATATTTATGAATAATGAAGGTTTTTTTGATCATTAGGTTACTTCTTTCATTAGCGTAACATGTATGTATTACTTATGTGTTCTTTAAGAAAAATTGCGTATTTGTTCCCATGTTGCTCATATCATGCTCTTCCTCTCTGTACTTCTCTGGGTTTAGAATTTCCCATTATTTTCTCTGTTTAACACTCCTAAATAGTAAGTGCTTTTCCCAAACTGACTGCTATAACGTGAACTGAAATATTATTTTCTATTTTGGAATTATATAAAATAGTATATATATATTTTCCTAGTTCCTTGCAGTGAAATTGATCCTTTCATTACTCAGCAAAAATCAGAATGACTGTTCCTGCTGCAGTCTTGAATGCAGAAGCTATTATGAATTCTAACAGCACTCCGTTTACTATTAATATTCTTTTTATGTACAGATTTTTGAGAGATTTTTCCTATTAGCTGGTAATGGGGGAAAACATCCCAACCAAACCCAAGTTCAGAATCAGCTGAAGTATATTTAGAGACCCCACATATAAATTTTGCACAGGTTGGAAACCTAAAGGCAACTGCATGCATGGTGCATCTTTAGGGTTTTTTTGGCTTTATTGTTTTCCTCATTCATCAGACTCTGGATCTGAGCAGCAGTTATGTTTATCCTTTAATCTCACTGTCTGGGTTTGTTTATGTGAGATTTAATATATAGCCAGGATGGGTAGTTAAATTAAAAGCAAAACTGACCCCCAGTCAGAGCAAGAATACCTAAGAACAGATTACTTTACATAGACAAGTTAAATCTATTCTCGTTCATTACATAAGAATTGGGCTCCACGTTTTCTGAGTTGACATGAGGCAAAGGTTACTGCCAGTTCCATCTGCCTTTAGCTCTGTAAAGGATGAACAGCAAAGCAAGGAGGTAGAACAGCTGGGTACTTGTTTGTATAAGTATTACCTTATGATAGAAACTCACTGAAAGACCATTATTTGCTTTTTAATTAATTAAAAAGTGACTATAATTGAATGTTCTTACTACTGGCTGTGTACAGATCTCACCCAGTAGGATTTTTCTTGGTTCCTGGTGACCTTTACAGAAAATGATAATAGAAGTATAGGGCTTGGATGAAAAAACACAAAAACAGTAACATTGGGACTGCTCCCACATTTATGGACTTGAAACCAGTTTTAATGGATGTAAATTATAGTAAGTGTTGAATGTATTTATCTTTAAAATAACTAGTGATATCACAGCTTGTTCTGTTAGGGCACTGTAGTTTGAGGCTGGATTCCTGGTAAATTTTGACTTTTTTCTTTTAATTGATGAATGTGCTGAAACAGACTGGAAATAACCAGATTGCGTGGTGTTTGGACAGAGACGGAAGTAACAGTTGTGGAGATTGCAGGTGTTTTCTCTCAACATGTATTTTGTATTCTGCACTCATAGGGCACATATGGAAAAATTGTGGTGGGCTTGTGATGTGCTCTAGGAGCTACAGAGTAAATACATCTTGGTTTATTAATCTTTAACATTCATTTACATCCTATTTTAATGTTTTATGTGGGATTTAATGATCTAGTGTAGATCATTCGTAGAGAGGAGAGAAAGATGACCTGGTAGGTTAGTAGAAATATGATATTTTGTCATTTCATCAAGACATATGTAATAGGATTTCAGGGATGCTGATGCAGTAACCTTTTGTGAAATCCTAGTTCTGTATATTTGAGTAAATATTGTTTGCACTTCATAAAAAAAAAGCCCAAAGAAATTCAAATGGTTAAGTGACGTAGCTTAGGTCACTTACCTAGATACTGTTAGCTCCACATATTCTCTCAGTACTCCCTATACATTTATTTAAAAAATAAATTTTTAAGTTAAATAATGTGTTTGGAGAGGTTTTTTGTTCTTTATTACTGCTTGTGAAACATCCATACAAGCAAAAGGTAAAGTAAATTAAACACTGTGAGATAAATTGCTGAAATCAAAGTTGCATGAAGTAACTCATGTGAAAAATAAACCAGGGAGGCTCCCTACCCCAGTTCACTTGCTTTGAAGTCTCTGTCAGTGATTGCACATTCATGAAAGATCTGAGGGAAATGTCAGTTTTCAATTATTACATCTTTAACAATGATGCAAAAATGTTAAAAGTCGTAGTGGTGACTCTGTAAATCAGAGCAAAAGCTTTAGTGGAGTTCTACAGTGATTGTGGCCTGCAGTATTAGCTGGAACTACAAGATGTCAGCTTATCCTGCAAATATATTTCCATTAAATTTATCTTTCTTTGCTGAATGCAGCAGGTTTATGGGGAGATGTGGGTGTGTGTTCAGAACAGGTGGAAGCAAGTACAACAGAAGTCTGATTCTGCACTAGCTCTGCCGTTAACTGTGTGCTATCCTGGGCAAACCGGGAAACCTCTGCTGTTCACTTTGTATGTTCATACTGGTTAAGATGGTGATTTCACTGTAGGCCAAGAACCTTATTAACAAACATTTGGCTTAGTTGAGATTCTCACAGAAGCGTTGCTGTGGAAGTGTGAATTATGCATGATTTGCTTTTATCCCAGCACAGCTATGCAGTGAAAGATGCTGCTTTGTCTTGCTGTATTGAGAGTAGGTGCTTTTGGCTTTCAAAACCAGAGCAGTGTTTAATTTTCATGATTTTAGTATTTAAGTGTTTAAGTTACCAGTATGTACAGTGTAGTACTATTATAAACTATACCTTGGATAATATTGAATATATTTTGTTAGCTTGTGTTTTTATTGCAAAGTCAGTCTAGATTTAATTCATTGCTGTCACAAGCTTTTAAAGGAGTAGTATGAGTGCAGGTTTTACCCTTGGGCAAAATATTTATGTTACTTAATTATATGTAGTAATTTTCTATCTTTTTGCTCATCATGTTGGGAGCACTAACAAACAAATCAGGGCATATGTTTGTCAGAAGCAGCATGGACTGACAGGAGAACATATCAGTGGGTGGGGACATGCAGGAGATGTTCTCCTGAGGTTTTGTATGCAGAGACATGTGAATTGCAAGACTGACTTTCTGAAATGATAAATCAAGGTTGAGGTATAATATAAGGGAGAGTAGCTTTTAATGCAATGCATAGGCCTATTAGTCAAATTAGTATTTGAGGGTCTCCAAAACTGTCACTCAGAGTAGGTGGGCTGGTTTGTGGGTTTTGTGTGTTTTGGGATTTTTTTTTCCATGAAGTGAAAAAACCCAATCCACAAACATTTAACTAAATGGCATTTAGACATTACTGTGGCTCAAGCATAAAATGAGAGGAACACAGAGTCATTACATCAGCAGAGAGTGGATTAAATTTGTTCAGCCTTTGCTAGACACACATGCATGGGGAAGGGGTTGCTGTGGCTGTATGCGATTGTAAAACATGTTTTCTCCATGATTGTCTCTGCTAGTTAATGAGAAATCAGCATCTTGCTGATTGTCTTATAAAATTGGGCTTCAAATCATTAAAGTTTTCAAATCACAGTAAGTCTGGCTTCTGCATAAGCTACCATAATATCTATGGTTCACACCATGCTTAGCAGTGGAAAACAATTTGCATTTAGAAGGAATGCCCTCCATTATCTCTGACAACAGGAACCTTCAGCTTCAATTAGTGGTCAAGCCTCTATAGAATTTGTAGTACTTTATTGTGAGTAAACAATGGACTTACAAGCTATAGGCAACATAACAAGGTGCTGCAGGGAGTAGATTGATATAAAATGCAGATGTGTTTGCAAGAATAAAATTGGTTTATTTTCTGGTTTACTTTATCTTTTCAAGGGCAGTTGTCTTACTGACACTCAGGGGTTCCAGAGAAGAGAAAGAGTTTGAGAGTAGGGATGTCAGGAAAAGCAATGTTGAGGAGAGTGTTTCATGACTTCTTGTTGCCCGACATAGATGTCAAGTCTCTTGCATGGCATGGTTTAAACCAGTTAGACCTGTATCAGCTCCTTAAAAGATCTGACAAGAGACATGAAGTAAGAAGGATATCTGTGATTATGCAGACAGTCTTGTCCAAAACTTGCCACTTGAAATCATCTTGATTTTTTCTGGGGAAAAGTAGCATGGTAGCATGGATAGCACATAGCTGGCCAACACCATGTAAGTTTTTTCGTACTATCTTGCATGCTTCTCAAGTAGCATCTCATATGTTAAATGGGCTCACTAAGATGATTCTGAAATGGATGTGCTAGTTGGCTGGTTAAAGCCTATTCAAGAAATCTCTCAGTGTGTCTGCATTAAATGAGAAAGTTGATTTAATGTCATTTGTACAGGATAGGCACTGTTGAGTCCAGTGCAATTCCATGCTTTCCTTGCTGATAGGGATTCTAAAACAGAAAGGGTGCATATGGCATTGACGGCTGATTCTTCACTACAGCCAGTTTGAAAAATGTGAGTGTCTTTGAAAACTATTTAGTAAAATAATCTCAGGAAAATGTAAGAAATTAAGATGTCACGTTATGTAATTCAAAACAAATAGTCATTCTGTATGAAAAAACACATCAAAAATTGCTAGGCCTCTGGTAGATCCAGATGCAAACAGTGGTCAAGATGATTTTTTGTGAAAATGACAAATGAGAATGTTTGAGTAGATGTGTCATCTGTAGCAAATGTAAAGTAATTACCCACTCCATTAAATACACAGACAGTTTCATCTGACCTACTGTATCTGTTATCAGCCATAAGTGGCAGGTTATATGTTAGGGAAGTTCTATTAACTGTAACAGAAGTGTGGTACTGGAATGACTGCTGGGTTATGAGGCTTCCTCCAGAGAGCTTCAGGAACTTGTTGGTATCTGTTAGATGTGTGTAAGTTGACTGCATCTGAAAAGAAAGAGCAGAGGCAGCCTGATTGAAATCATAAACCTCTTTCAGTCCTGTTTTGTGTTGTATCTGTATCATTTATATACTCATATTGAGTTTTTCATTATTACTGTGCATGCTTAGGCCAAGGAATTTGTGATCTTAATGAAACATAAAGTGAAAATTGTGTGTACACTAATACTCTGACACTTCTGTTCAGTAACATTGCTCAAGAATCTCTTGAGGAATGGAGCAACTGCTTGTCCATTTCCTGACTGCATTGTACAAGCCAAATATATGTAACACATGGCTCAGTTTGTTATAGTTCAGTAACATCTAAGTACTTGCTAAGGGACACCTCAAGTCCATTGACAATCACAGCGTTGCTAAGAACAGGTGTTTGCTGGAAGTGAACCAAAGCAAAGTTGAAAGTTTCTTAATACAATTAAATATATTTTAGATAACTAAGATTTACTATGTTTTGAGGAGGGAATAGTGTTCACTTCCTGTGGAAAAGGAAACTAAGTTCTCATACTTTTTCTCAGACCCAGGTGTAGATTTCCAGGTACTTGAACAAATACAGTCAGATAAATACTACCTTTAAACTGCATACTTTTAGGTGCATGTCTAGAGGTCTGTCTTGAGCCAGTGAAAGACAATTGCAAAGAAATTGCCTTTTAGAAGCCAAGAAGTTCTTCTCTAGTTGTGTGTTAAGCTTTTAAGTGGAGTTATGTGGACCGGTTTGTCATTGGGTCACTGCTGTATTCTGCCAACCTTCTCTATAATACAGGCTATGAATTACAGATTATTTTATAGCCATTGTTTCAAAGAGCTTCTTATCCCCTAATAATTACCTGCAAGCATGTGGATACATATTGAGTTATTAAAAAAAAAGCATGGGCATGACCTGCAGAAAGCAAACCTTTGTACTGCTTTCATTCAGGTTACATCAGGTAATATTTTGTTGCGTTATGTCAGTTGTTAGGAAGCTTAGGATGACACCATTTCATAGGGTTTAAAAGATTAATTAGAAGCTTGGGTTGAGATATAAAATTAAATAATTGTACCAGAATGGTCAGTTTTAATTTTGCTAACTGAAGCTGTGATGCACTGCTATGAAAAGCCAGATATTCTCACCTCTAGCAAAAATGAAAATGCAGCTCAATAAGTGGCAAGACAAAACCCAATTGCTCAAATCATGCTTCAGTTATATTTGCAAAATATTTATAAACCACTAGGCTGTTTTACTTTTCATTAGAAGGTTTGAAGATTTGTGAGTTTTTTTACCATCTTTAACTTTTCCAATATCTAGTGAATATTTAAAATGTTAATTTTAATCTTATCACCATTGAAATGTTGGTACAACAGAGTAAAACAAAGCTGCCCTTTGACCCAGGTTTTCATTAGCAGGGTTCCCTGGATGTAAACAAAACTGAATTAAATTTGCAGATAGTTAAATATTCATTCACAGCTTAGAAATTCAAGGCCAAATTTTCTGCCCAAAAATGAGTACAAAAAGGTACCTCCAAAATTATGTTCCCCCCTTTCAGTCCTGGGTCTAGCATGAGTCTGGCAATATGTCAGATCAGTGTTCTGCTGGTGCTCACTTGTTAGAGCTTGTAATAGTTTGCGACTTTAAATGTGGATAGCAGGAGGAGCTGTCACAGCAGTTGTTTCCTTCTGCTGCCTATCAGTGGTGTGTGGTCTCATAATAGGAACGGACACTGGGGCCAGAAGTCTAGGCCTGAGAGTGATCTTATTTGTGTTTGCATGTTCTGTGTTCTCCCACTAGATTATGGGACAACTGTAGAGCTGTGCAGGGCCATGAGGTCCCACAGTTATACTCAGTACAGTGCAGTGGTAGCCTCAATTACCAGTATGGAAAATCCAAACAGGGGAAAGTCAATGAAGAAACTTTTCATAGTTTATTGAAGCTTATTAAAGGGTGCAAAACCCAGGAGCCTTATGTCATTTCCTCTATGGTTAAATTAAAGTGGAGAAAAAGCAATGAAAGCTGACAGACATGATACTTTAATTTTGGGTTTTTTTAATTGGGCCAGCAAAACCTTCTAGATCACGGAATGTAACTTTCAAAGCAAGCGTTTTGCTGATTTATTTTGTAATTTCTTTTTGGTTTTTAATATGTAAAATGTGGTGGTTCTGGTCACAGGTTTTAGAGATGATCTACCCAAGGAAGACTTTGAGCATGTGAATAAGCACATATTTATGAATATGTACATGTGGAGCAGCAGGGAGAACCTGAATAAAAGAAACTGTATTGAGAATAAGCAAACTTGAAACCACAAAAGTCATAGCTACGGTGATGAAATAATAGTTTACCCCTGAGGGCATTACCTTGTACAGAGAGAGGACTATGTGCTGCTAATGACTGCTGTAAGAGGAACATCCTTTATGAGAGGTGGGGTTTGGCAGAGCTTTGTGATATTGGGACCTCTAATACACCATTTGCTGTGTATCTCTGGTGGGCTTTCTTGTACTCTGCCTAAAGCCCTGACATTGTAGCATAATTGGATTTTGTATGTCCCTCTCTATGCTTTTGATGCTTAGGACTTAAAAAAGCATGTTTCTCCTGTAAAAGGTGGGCACTGGCAGTAGTGGTGAGTTTTCTAAAATAGTTTTCTATGACACAAAGCTCCCTTTCGCTGCTTAGTACTTAAAGTGAAGCATTGCACTAAATAGGGATGGGCAGGTCATGCTGACAAAGGACAGACTGCTTGACAGCTTGAAAAGCTCTCTAGATTATTTGCTCCATAGTGCACAACTGCACAGTTCAAATAACTGCTGGAGTAACACAGCAGAAAGTCTATGCTGCAGAAATACTGCTGATAGTTCAACAAGCTGTTAATTTGGCTGAATACTTTTTGCCAAAGTGCCCCAGAGAAACTATTGTTAACAATTAAAATAACAATACATCATGCTAGCAGAGACGTTTTCAAATACAAGAAGTTACTTAACTATCAATTAAGTTCCATTAAATGATTCTTCATGAATTCATCACTTAAGCTCATTAAGTGATTCTTGCAGTATCATTCAGAAATGTTGTAATTATTTCTCTTTCATAAATATAGGGAAACTGAGATATACAATCCAAGTGGTTTGCTAATGGCCATGTATAACATTTACTCCATAACCCAAATTGAAGGCTAGATTCCCAGGGCTTCTCTTCTTAAAACCACTAGCTCTGATTTGATACCTGATTAAAAAAAACTGAAACCAAACACATTGCAAAGGACCCAGACATAAACCAGTGCCACTACTGCCCCACCATCACCCAAAAAAAATCCCCAACCCAAACAACTCAAAACACAACTGAAAAAAACCCTGGTGTTGTTTTACGTAATCTTCATCCTGAGTGTACTGGTTACCCAAACAATGTGTGAAAATTATTCCATTTAAGAAAATGCATTTTAGAAAAGACTTTGATAACTAATAGAAATTAAAAAAGGAATTTGTTCAGACTGACTTCTCTTAGTGATGGACATTTGGTGCAAGTATATTTTACAGCTGTTTTTTAAGCTGGAAATGCAACATTTATTCCAGGGACATTTCTGTAAAATACACATTTTGATCTTTCACAGCTCAGCACAGTAATATGATTTTTAAATTCCCAGTGGCTAGATAAAAGCACCCACACAGATCTTGCCTGCTCTTTAGTTGAATGACTGCCAGAACTGGTATTATAGAAGAGCTGAGAAATAGCATCCTAAATTTGATTGGTTTTTTTCTCCCACTACCCCTTTCACATTTTCAATGGCTGTAAAAAGACTGAACTTGTACAACCAGGCTGATGTTTCTCTAAGTGTGGCTGAGAATTGGGGTGGAGGGAAAGATGAATATAGTGCTTCTCTAGCTCTCACGTAACTGCATCAAACCATTGGTATGTGCTTCACCCTGACCAAGCTGGGGTAGATGAGCACAGCTGTGGCACTCATGGCTTAGCCATGTGGCCTTCTGTACATGAATGTGTGTCTTAAGGAACCAAAAAATGTACTTAGAGCTGTATTTAAAGACATAATTTAACCCACAAATGAAGGCTGATTCTGTCCTTATCTAGCTAGTGACTAATAATGTTGCTTTCTGGAGGAAGCTGAAGAAGCTGCCTTTCAAAGCAAAGACATTTAATCTCAAACTTTATTACAAGTCTATAGGAATCAGATTTGTATTGTCATCTGCTTATCAGGTCATGGTATGTTAGTGGGCTTCCTTGCTCCTGTTTAGCTGGATTGTGTAACAGTGCAGTGAATGCAGGGAACAGGTACCTCGGTACCTGTGAAAATGTATTACACATCAAATTATTATTTTGAATAAAAATTTCAATAAAATATTGAATGGTGTTTATAAAATAATAATTAAGATTGTTTTGTGGCAAAGGGCAAGTGGATAAATATGAAGGATAAAGCTTACTTTACTTTTTGACCAAGTAAAGATTGTAGTAGGGTTCTTGTTCTTGTCACTATAATTGTCATGGATGCATTTGGAATGGACGTAAAACAGTTGATTATTTACTTAGAGCAACCTTTTTAAAAAATTTGAATCTATTGTATATCTCATAATGTAACAGATCACGCTAATTCTGCTCTTGTAAAGTACATAGGCAGATCAGGTACTGCAACTATCTCCAGGCTTTGTCCCTTCCTTTCCTGAGATAACATTGATCTTCTTTTGATAATGTAATGATTCCTCTCCAGTGTGCCCCATGTTATTTACAGGTTTCTTGATGAAGATTACATCTCCGAGTACTCTGGCACATGTATGTTCTGCTGCTTGCCCTAATGCTCTGTGTGCCAAACACTTCTGGATGTGCAACTCATGGAGTAGTCCTTGCAGGGGCAGAACATATGGCCCTTTCTGCTGTCCTGTGAAAGGGCTGTGGTGCTTCACCCTTCCTTTTCTACTCGTGACCAGTGCTGCCAGTTGAATCTTCCCATGTTGCCTGAAGCTGTTCTTGCTCCAGTTGTTTACATGTAAATGATGTATAGACTTTGTTAATTAATGGTGTAATGGGGAAGGGGAAAATGAACATTAGTTTTCTTGGATCCCTTGGGTATTTTATTTGATATTCTCAAGTGATGACATCTCCAGGTTTTGAACATTGCCCTTCTTGCCGGGACATTTCATTTCTACGACAAGAAATACATGCAGACTTTGTCGGCAGACCATTGGTTTTAAGGAAGATCTTGATTGCCAAGACCCCCAGGTTTGCCTTACTTTTGAAAGATAGAATCTGAGAATCTCATGTGCTTCCTCTGAGAAGAGGTATGAATCTTCTTTCTAGTGGGGTGCTTAGGCTATTAGGTACTGTAGCTCCTAAGCAAACTCTGAGTGTCAAATTTGGTATTTTCTCATTTGTGGTAACAAACATCATTACTGCAGCAAATAAAAAGCCAAGATGGGTGCAGTTTTCTTATTGGAAAGGAACAAAATGTTTCCAGACACAAGTGACAAGGCTTTATGCTCTAGGAAGCACAATGTACAGCTAGAAGGGCAATATGAGCTGCATCATCAGAGCCATCAGCAACAAGCCAGGGGTATTTAAATCTATAAGCAATGTCAGAGTTCAGGGGGGAGAAAAATTAGCAAATTGCACTCGGCCAGGCACAGTGCTGCTTTAGATCTCTAATATTTTCAAGTAGCCAGAAGAACTGCAGATTAGTAATTGTCTGTATTTCTTTATTTGCTGTGCTTCCACAGCATCTGACACTTTATTTCAAAGGCTGTTGGGTTTCAAGTGCTGTGATGTTGGATGAAGTCATGCTGCTTTCATCTTTTAGATTTCCACTGCATACAAGTATCCCTCCTACAAGTCAGCATGGTGTAAGTGATTTGAGTATGTTTCAAACAGAAGGTGTGGAAGACGTTTCATAATTTTCAACTAGAGAGTGCTTTGCCTCCAAAAGGCAAAGAGTTTGGTTCACTGTCCTTTCCTTGCCTTCAGAAACCAGACATCTGAGTGTTAAAGTGAAATTTCACTTGGATTCCCTAACAAATTCAACTCCGAAGAATGTTTCTTTTAAATCACTGCTTGAAAGTCCAGATTATGAAGTGGATGTGGTATCATTTAAACATCTCAGAGATGTCTCTTGGGAGATTTTGCAAGATCTGATTCAGATGCCCTTAAATCTTTCAATGCCTTAATTCCTACGGAACTGCAAGTAGTAAAGACAGGATAATGAATGATGTGTGCTCAAAGTTCACTTTTAGTTGAATATATACTGTAAGATACATAATGAAGAGGGATTATCAAGTACTGACTGTTGTGGTCTTAGAACACGAAAAAAGCAGAAGTGTGTGACCAAAAACCTTGGTTTGGGAATAACAGGAAGGATTTGCAGCTGGTTACACAGTGGGATGTTGCTTTGTTTCCTCCATTTAAGCATTAGGTACCTGCTTACAAAGTAATGTCACTAAGCTTCTGCTCCTGTGAGTGTGCATACTTTGTTATATTACATGACTTCTAAGGAAACAACAGGCAAAAGAATGTGTGAAAGCCTCCACAGTGCATTCCTAATGTTCTTTTGTAGCTTCACAACTTCACAGGACAAGCAAACAAAGGCATCCCCTCCTGCCATTGTGCCTGTGCCCAGTTAGGAAGCACTGTCAGGACTGCCACCCTCCAAGAGAGACCTGGAAGTCCCAGCAGTCAAGACATCTTTGTTACCAACAGAATTCAGCATAGTTATGGCAACCCAGGCAGGACCTAGCAAACAAGTATGCCTGCACTTCTTGTTTCTCCTTGTGCTGTGCTTGCTAGCTGGGTGGTGTTGGACTAGGAGTGTCAGATAGAGACTGTGAATATCTGACAAGCAATCTCTTCAAGTAGGTTGTTAGTTCATCACCGCCAAGGCATTAGTGTACTGTTAGAATGATAAAAGCTAACCCAGTATGCCGTCAGTGTTTTGTCTTGCTGCTTCTGAGGTGTTATTGCATGTACATGCATCTGAGGGGGAGGGGTCACCAAAAGGAAGCCCATTTTTGGTCTCTTTGAATTCTTCAGCTGATTTTCAGGCAGTCACTTTCTCATCAGGAGGTAAACAGGATCTGTTCCTTCTGGAGTATCTGCAGCCAGTACAGCCCAAGAAGCTGGGAAAAGACTTTGGAAAATAATGCTAGGTACCTCCCTGCCCCACTGCTTCCAGTAAGACATAGATACTGACTCACCATAATACTTCTGAAGCTTGAATGGTACTGCTGTGAGTACTATTATCCTCTAGGCACATGAGCACATAGAGGAATAAAACAGAAATTCACCCTCTTTCTTCAAGCTGGCTTTGTGGTAGATGTCAACTTTTTCTTCCGCAAAGTAGGGAAGCAGCTGATGCTATAACTGCTGCTGTTCTTTCTCCACAAGCAAGCATTGGTGAGATGGGGTGGGGGGGAATTTCCTTTTAGCAATGATGGATGGAACTCAGGTTGCAAGTACATACAGTCTGGGGTGAAAATAATACAGCTCTATTCTTTCAGCTCTAAGATTTGGCTCCTTTGAGGCTCAGTTCATTATCTTAGCTCCTTCTTCAGTGATAGGGCCTTAAGCCCTTAGCTTCTGCAGAACTCTTGGCAGGAACAAACGTACTTGTGTGGCTGCTCTTTGCAGTGTTACCATGAACACTCTGAAATACGGAAAGCTTAAAAGACTTTAATGAGGTTTCATCATTTTATCTTCAGTCTGATATGTCACTCACAAACACTGGTCTTAACAGCAATGTATTGAGCTCCAAACTGACTCCAACAGTAAGCACCTGTTGGTTTATCTTGCTATTAGTTTGTATTTTTTCTGTCTGACTTCAAAGTATTTGCAGCAGAAACTTCTTTTTTTTCCTGTCTCTTCCAAACCCCACTGGTAAGTTTTGAAGGCAGCTAGAGTCAATAACCTTTATTTTAATTTAATCTCTGTGCCAATTTATTATCAATTTGAGTGCAAAGATGTGAAACCACTTCTATGATACAAAACCAATCACCTGGTTTCCTGCAGAGGTGAAGTGAATGTATTATTCCCCTATAGAAATGTTGATTAGAGTCTGAAGCGTGTTTTTTAAACTAATGTTTGCTTCTGGATGATAGATTGTGACATGTTGTGACTGACCTGAAGTAGAGTCAACAAGTACTTCATAATGGTGTTTATTAAATCCTCACTGGTCTGCCACAAAGGTGCCATTCATTTTCTTCAGTTAGTCATGGCTAGGCTGACAGCAGAGGGCTTTCACTGCTGTTTGAATGGCCACCCCTTGTACGTGACTGCTAAACAATGGTGCTTCAACTGCAGAAGATGATACCATTGATGCTCAGTGCCACCAACAAATATAGCAATTTTAGCAATTAAGCTCATGAACTCTTAACCTGTTCATGAAGTTGCTGCCAACACCAAACTTAGCACCTAGCTTTTCTTATTTACATTAAAGGTTCTTTCATGTGCAAAAATAACTGTAGATTGGTGAATAAATAATACAGTTAATGCTGTTAGTGTCTAAAATTCCAAATTACCTTCTTCACACTGACCTGCTGCTGCATCTCTGTATTCATGTGTGTTATCTAATGCTCTGTTGAGCAATACTAAAATACCAGAATCATCCAATAATACAAATCACTCAGCAGCAGGATCCAGAGCCTATTCATAGTTCACTGAAACCAGGCATCTTCTGGCTTGTCTTTGTTACCACTCGTGTGTGATGCTTTTGACTACTAGATTACACCTATTGCCATTTGTATTCAAGTGATACCTAAGACAGCATCAAACTTAGCAAGCTTGAGGAACAATTTCAGAACAATAATACGAAAAGCAGTCTTTATTTCATGTTCAGTTCTTGAGCTGTTTGTGTTTTTTAGTGTTCTTGATTATTGCCATGCTCCTTCAGATTCATAGGGTTTATTTTATACAGAACAAGTCAGATTAAAACATCAAAGTCAGCCACTATTTCTGGTTTTATTACTATTTCAAGAGTTGATCAATTAAGCAAATGAAAGCTTTATCAACCTTCTTTATGGTTGTTGAAATTCAAATATTAATATCTGTAGAATATCCTCTAAGTATTTAAGTAAAATGCTTGGGACCAGTCTGAGAAAACATCTCACAGCAATTAAAATGAGTCATGACCTAATTAAATTATTTCCTACTTCATTTCACACAGTCATGACCCTCATGACATCTCCAGCTGTGACATCTCCATCACTATTTGTATTTAACCTCAGCCAAAAATTTGGGACATTTGTTATAGCGGAACAGTTAAAGCAGACTTTATCCCTGTGATTCTTACCAGCAGCAAGTCCACAAATGTCACATTCGTGGTGTGCTGAGGGGCACCGGATGTAAAGTGAATCTTTCATAATAATTAGGACAGCAGAAGAACAATGTCTATACTGTGGTCTTACAAAGACCCCTTTCATTAGACTGTCATACTGTATGTTTCACTATGCACAAAGGGTTAAAATAGCTGTGTTTCCTACCTCAGTAGTAAATAATAATATACTAGCAAGAAATTTCTTGTTGATTCATTTTAGTTAAGTGTTTAAAAATAAAACCCCACATATCAGAAAAACCCAAATACTTTGTCAAACTCTGTTTTTTCAAATAGAGTTTTTTTCCTCAGACTTGGCAAATGTAGCAGTCACGTCTCAGAATTTGTGTTTGAGCTTTGCATATAATAGGCTTTTTTGTTTCTTGTGTGTAACTTGGTGTTCTCTCTCATGATCATGCCCTTTGTTTTGCCCAGTTTCTGTTGCTATATTTACAGCCATTTTCCACCGGTTTATTTGCAGGATCTGCTGAAATGTTATCTACCACTCTTCCTAACATCCATCTGTCCTGCAAACATTTATTCCTGTATGTCCATATTGGGTTTTTAGTTTTCTGTTGGAATCCTATAGTGAAAAATGCTTCAGCTGAAGGGATAGGGCAGGATGTTCCGCCTGTGCTTTGGGCACACCATGGAAAGAACTGAATGAATGAATCTTGAAAGATTTGGGGCATCTTAACAGTGAAATTTGGGAGTGCACTTGAAGAGCTTTTTTCTGGGTTCTGGTCAGCTGTCTTTTCATTATTTCTTTTTGGGGATTGATAACACATTGTAAGAGTATCACTCCTTTTGTCTGAGGGTGTACCAGATCTGCAGTATTTATCCTTAAACTAGGAAACATTCTCCTTTCCCAGGTTAAACTGTTGGGAATTTGTTTGACTCTGTCCATGTAGTCATGCTTTGAACACTCTGCTGTTGTACCAGACTATCAGCACACTTGCAGCATTTTTCTTGAATAAAGTATAATTTATGCTAGAGAAGCTACTTTTCTAATAACGTGATTTGGTTTTTTTCTTAACAATGTGTTTTAATTGGTAGAACGTTGATTTCATATATCTGACACTACTGCAGATATAAAAAACTAGAATAAAATCAGGTGGTTTTAACTGACCTGGAAATGACTTTGTGGGAAGACACCCAATTTCTGGACATGAACATGTTCATTCAGTACAAAGAAGAAATGGTTGTTGGTGGTTTTTATAGCCATAGAAAGACTAAGTAATGAGGGGGAACCTATGGATCCAGTAAGGAATCCGGGATGCTAACTGCTAGTCTGAAATTATCTCTGCAGACACTCATTTCTGTTCTTCATTCTGTTCTTCCTATTGACAGCAACCTGCTCTTTCAATAAAATACACTATGGTTTGATTCCATTCACTACTTACATTTTCTACTTCTTTTTACAAGGTTTGCTTTTTCCTTGCATCTTTAATGGATGAAAAATATGATTAAGAGCAGGAAATTCTCTTGGAAGTAATCTGATGTGCAGTATTTTCAATCCAGTCACATCAACATGTTTGTGTCAATAACTTCTAGGGTATTACAAGTAAGCATTTTTGTGCCAATGTAAATGCAAATACATACATTCCTTGGGTTCAGAGGAGAGTTTATATGTAGAATGCTTTAGAAGAATTCATCCTGCACTTTTTTCCTCTGACATTTTGGTTACATGGTGTTTCTATGGCCAGGCTTGCAAAAACAAGGAGTAGTGCAGAAGGGAACCTGAATGACTGCAAGCATGCAGGCTGCTCTGCAGCTGGATGTAGATGCAAACTCCTGCCCTTCTGAAAGGGACCTGGGTGCTTAGGAGGATTTTTAAACACTTTCTTAACATTTTGGAAGCACTCACATGCAATTTGCTGTGTTTTGGAGAAGGAGGTACATTATATCTGGATGTGTAGTATCTAAAACACGTTGAAATTAATGCTTAAAGATACAATTAATCAAACAGCAGGTTTTAAACAAGATAAATGCTCTCTTGGATTTCTAGATGAGAGAGTTACTTCATGCTCAGTAATCTTTGAAAATGGAGCTGGGGAGTAGGAAATTACCTGTTAAAACTTCAGATCTCTTCTAGAAGTAATTTTTTCAAGTGAGCCTGAACTGCTCTGCTTTTGAATGCTAACTACGGGAAGGTGATCTTCCTAATACTGCTCCTTTACTATACAGATTGTTCTAGGAATTGAATGTCAACTTGGTGTCCTGTGCAAGACACCTCTGTGTCTCTGTATCCATTTTATTGTTGCAGTTGAAAGGATGGTTATCTGTTTAAAATCCTTTCCACTGCTCCTCTATTCAGAATCTTGTCCTTCTGCCATGTCAGATGGTAAGATTACAGTTCCTGGCCATTACCAAATGGAAGGTATTCAGACAAGTTGTGGACAGCCACCAAACAGAGGAACAATGAAATATCTGTTCCCTGGGTGGGAGCAAGGGGTTTCATCCTTTTTTCTATTGTCAACTGGTAGAACACACTAAGCTCTTGCAATTCAGTTTTTTTGGTTTTCTCCTTTGTTACTGATCTTGTAAGTATAGCAAGAAAGAAGCTTGATAGAGTTAATCTACTGACCATGTCATCTAAGACTGACTAATAAATCTTTTGAGCCTGTTCATGTATTTGCTTATGAGCATTAATAAATAAATAAACACCCTTGTGATTTTCAGAATACAAATCCTTGAGGGGCCCTGACGCCACTTCAAGGAATTGGTTTTATTGCAAATATAGGGGGTTTCGGGTGGGTGTTTGTGGTATTGGTTTTGGCCTGAAAAAAACAATGATATCTTTGCCATTGACTTCAGTGGGAATGGATTAGTAACAGTAAATATTGGCTATGTAGATTTCATAGTGTCACTATGAAACTAAAAAGTTCAGTGAGTGAAATAAGTTTCTGACATTTTCAAAGGCTTAATTAAAAAACAATATAACTTTTTTAGTACATTTTATTATGGCTTTTAAGGAAAGCCAAAGAATGTACTGAATTCATTAGTGGTCCTTAATCCTTCACTTGAAGTTTTTAAAACAAATCAAATTGGAAGAAAGAAATGCAGTAGATGCAAATGAAAGCTTTTCTGTTTAAAGCAGAACAGTTTCTTGAACTGAGCAGTTTGTGGGCTGCCTCAATGCAGTCATATTGCATAAACAGATTATGGCTAATGTAACACTGAATTTTCACAATTAGCTGTCTTAATTTTACATTCAGTAAAGCTTATTGACACAGAGAATAATCACCCTGTGCAATCCAGTGCCCTCAGAGGTGCTCCCAGCAACCTCTATGTAACCTGAGAGGTGCTTTTCTCTTCTCCTATTGGACCTATGTAAGACAATGCAATTAACTCTATAGGCTCGGGGCCCTCAGGGGAGCAGAACTCCAAGGCTTCTTTAGCAGTGTTGGCAAACCTCTCTTGGCTCCTCTGCTCAGAGCCACAGTGTGGTTCGGAGATGGCATATGAGATGCTCAGAGCGATTGTAAGTCTATCAGTTTTACACATACTGTTTTCATCCAGCTTAGTTTTTAAGGTATTTTACCTTAAGAAAACATCACTGAGTTAGTAAAGTGCTATTTCCTTTTAACAGAAGGGAGTCTGATGAGGTAAGTTGCAGAATCATAAGGATAGCTTCTTGTATGGAGTGGAGTGTGTGAGGGGAGTTGGAGCTCATCACAATCTACCATCCCACCAATCAGTGGGTGTGCACAGCCCTGGAGAGCCAGTAGGAAGCACTGTGCTAGGGGGATGTGTAAAACCACACCTCAGGGTGTGTGAGTGGGAGAGGAGGAGCAGTCCCAGCTTTGAAGTCTCATCCAGAAAGCAGGTTGCCCAGGTTTAGGTCCCTCCTTTGCCTAAGGGGATCCAAACCCACTGCTCCCACTTTGTTTTGGAGCTTCTTCATCTTTGTGCTATGGGCTACTCTTAGGTGGCAGTTATCTCCACCCTTCCTGCTGCAACTGTGCCCACACAAGGGCCTTGGAAAAGCATCCTGACCTTTTCGTTCTGCTGTATCTTCAGGTACACGTTGCCCAGGAAGGTTGTGGATGTTCCATTCCTGGAAGTGTTGAAGTCCAGGTTGGATGGGAAACTGGGCAACCTGGTTTGCTGAGAGATGTCCCTTCCTATGGCAGGGGGTTGGAACTGCATGATTTCTGAGGTTCCTTCCAACCAAAGCCATTCTATAATAAGTTGCTTAATAAAAGGAGTTCTTGTGCCTTCTCGAACTCTTCTTGCTGTTCCTTGAGGTTACTTCTAGAAAGTCCTGTATTTAACTCCATGATGCTTTGCATAGTCCTGTAAGCACAGCCTAGTTTCATGACTGGAGCTCATATGTGTACAGCATGGATGCAAATGTTCAAAATGAAAATATGTTTTAATCACAAGATCAAAGTGTGTCTGGTGTAGAGCAACTAAAGTAGCTGGTATGCAAACTTACTGCCACATGCATCTTGCCTCATGGCTGAAGACTAATTCCCTGCATACAGTCATGAAAGGAGAAAGGCAGGGCTTATATTTTATGGAAAACTGTGTAAGGAAGGGAGAGGCTTCTCCTTATTTTTTCCTTTGAGCTGAGATTATTGATAGTTTTAAGTGTAAAAAAAGGGCTGTAATGATTTATTTAAATTGATACAATTATATTAGGCTAGACTACTGTGAGAAGATTGGAACCTATAAAACTGTCTTACAGGTTCACCTGCTCATCTCTGTTTTTCATGGGCTGTAAAATACTGTCTCTCAAAGCTACCAGCACAAGCTGTGTTAGCTGAAAGGAAGGAAGCTAGTTCCAGGGTCCAGGATATATCCAGCCATTGGCCACTTCTGTTTAATTTTAAGATACTGAGTTGAAAGCAAACCAAGTTAAATGATTGGTTTTATGGACCCATGAATTCTACCTTGGATATATCCCAGAGATTGATTTGGAGTAGTGCCAATAACAACACTTTTCTGCTCAGTTCTTTTGTTAGGTGAGTTTTCAAGATTGTTTTACTAAGCCACTAAAGTTCATCAATTTCCAATACTGGAGGGAAGAAAACTAGTAGTTCTTTTGCTAAGACAATAATCTGGACATCAGGAATCATTAGAAAACTCAATAATATTCCAAAGCCTTGCTTTTCCCAAGGTGATGTGTTTGAGTAATACTCACCAAGACATAATATCTCATCTTCCTAGTTTCCTGAGGTTTCTTGAGATAGAAACCCTGGTAGGAATGGGTTGTGAGACTATGTTGCAGAGCTCCAGGTCTGCAATTCAGTGAAGTTCCTGGTAAACTGCTCAGTTACTCGAGTTTGTTCTCTAGTTAGTTCAGTGGAACTGAAGAACATTTGAATGAATAATTAACATATGTCCATAAATGTGGCCTCTCCTGTTGGAGTGTCTGTATTCAGAAGAACTATTGCTATAGAGCTTGCACTGTGCTGTTCCAAGGTTTTGAATTCCTCAAGAAAACTGGTGTTTTGGTTGTAGGGGTTCCCCCTCCTACTGCTCACCCTTCCCCAGGAGTTGATTGCCTGCCTCTTTTGCCTCTCTGTTCCCAGTGCCCTGAGGTAACTGGCACCTAGTGCAGTTTGGCCAAGAGGTATACTGAGTGCACCAGTGCCTTGTACTGAGGCCTGAAAAAACAAGGGGCAGAGGGAGAAAGAGAATATACAGAGCAGGGAGAGAGAGAACACAGCAAGCATAGTTGTGTAAAGAAGATGCAGCCACGTGAAGACAGCAGATGTTATCACTGCTGGCATGGGTACTAGATGAGCGGATTGAGTTGTTAAGTATAGATTATATCTTGTAGCAATTCTCAAGACTCCTAAAACATGTCTATATTGCCTGCAACACAGTGGATGATTTATATAAAAGATTAATATATTTCTTTTGCCTAATAAGGACCCTTGCCAAAATGCTGCAGCTCCTCTATGTCTTACTTTGGCTTCCCTACTAAAACAAGATGGGGAGGAGAGTAACTGTCACCATAACATAACTTGTGTTGAAATGTTTGGCCTGTTGTCTGCTCCATGCTGGGAGGGAGGAGACAAAGTCCTTGGACAAGCTGTGTTTCATGCTGAATAGCAGCAGCAATCTTTAGTTAGAAATGGCAGGACTTTTTTCAAGCATTGGAACAATTATCTGGTGAGGTGCCTAATAAGGAAGGAATATTTCAAAGCTCATTACAGCTGTTGCTGTGAATTCTGCTCTGTAGTGCTCCTTTTCCAGATCTCTTTCCTTGAATGCTGTTGTGCAGGAAGGAGCAGTAAATGCCCCAGTCAGCTGTTAGCCATTCANTTTTCTTCAGAGCAATAGGGCTTCTGCTTGCTTCCCAGGAAAAAAAAGCTAGTTTTGCTCTCAGCCTCAGTGCTCCTCTCACCCAGAGGGAATGAAGCACAGTCTTGATTTGGGCATGTCTGCAGTACTGTTTCACCTTGAGTTAATTGTTTGCTGTTTAGAAAGGCTAGTCTGGACACTCCCCAAGTGTTTGTTTTCAGGCTATAAATGTTTGCTGCTCATGCTGAAGATGAGGAGGGATGAATACTCTGTATATACAAGGCTGACTAAGTACTTTAATGCATATATGTGGTGGTACGATCTTGCTGCTTATAACTTACTGGTATAAACTTTTTTCTTCTGCAATAGATTTACTGAGCTAAGAAGTGTTTTCTAATGTTTCCAGCAATCAGTTGGCTAGAAGTTCACCCACCAGTAATGACTAAGATTGTTCTCTTTCTGTTGCCAAATGATAGAAAACCCAGCAGATTTCTATCAATGCCTTACAGTTATGTATAAGTGGATTTCTTCCCCCTAGATTGCTTTACCAGCATAAGATGAATGTTGAGGCTTTCTATGAGCATCTGCTTTTATGCAATTTTGCTCTGTAAACATCTCAATACTATCAATGTACCATGTATTAGGGCTCTGTGTACACATCTCTCCTTCCTACTTACATAGTGAAGTCAGGACAAGAATGATGACATACTACATGGCATGATTCTCCAAATCCAGATCACTGTTCACTTTCACTCCTTGTGTAGATGCATCTTTTCTAACACTCATGAATAGTAAAGCTCTTGAAGTTGATGGAGTTATGGGTTCTAGCTTTTTTACTGTGTAGGTCTATAGCACAAAATAGTCATTCTTCACTCCCTTGTTTGAAGTATGCACTTGATTTGAGTTTGATCTAGTTTCTGTTACTGATGGATTGTTTTGATTCAGTGGAACTATACTTGATTAGTTTATGCCATAAGAGAAGACTGGGCTAGACAGTAGAACAACCACCTGGATTAGCCTGTTCAATTAGTATTTTCTTGGTTCCATCGAATTGAATCTCTGAGTCATGAGAACTGGGGTGGTAGCTCTGCCTGCACGCTCTGTTCCTCTGTCTGTCAGTGAAGTGGGGCTGTGTGGGGGTCTGGTACTGATCTTACTTGTTTAAGATGGATGGATCTGCCTGTGCTGCTGAAGCAATTTTGTTATCAGCACTACCATTCTGTAATGTTAATTACAGTGGGTTAAAACCCTTGCAGTCTTGAATGCAAGATTGCAGTACTGAGGTTGTTTTTCCTTGATCAAGGGCAGTGATAGGTTTCCAAAGCTGGGGAACCAGGGATTGAGTGTTCATGTGCAGTGTTGCTTCTTTCAGCTAGCTTTGCATATGTCTTATGTTCTTAGCATCCTGGTGTACTACTAGTGTTAAGCTTATGCCTTTACTAGTGTCAGCTCTTGACTTTGGTTTAATTCTGTGAAAGCAAATTGGATGTGGGAGCTACTTATTAGAAAAAGGGTCAGAAGCTCCAACAAAGGAGTCTTGCAAGTTTGATATTGACTGAAGTCAGCCAAGTCAGGCAGTTGGCTTTGTGGAAATCTAGGATTTCACTGTATATCTTTGTGACGATCGTATTCAGTTCCTCTGTGGCAACTGACATATGTATGATCAGCAAAGAGAGGGCTACCACGTTAAAAGTCTGAGCTTCACAAAATTGTTCAGTGGAACAGTGCTGACTCAATTGACTTATAACCCATATATGACCCATTTATTACTATGACCTAGAAATGTTTGACTTGGAAAGATCCTAAATATTTTCATGTATGTCCTCAGTCTGTATTTTAATAAGCCCTGAACACAAATCTTCAGAACTGCAACAAGGTCACCAGTGGTAACTGTAGGTGGATTTCTGTGTGTGAAGTAGCAAAAATTCTCAGTGAAAAAGTTTTCTCCTGCTCTAAACCAATATCCTTCCCTTCTTATTAGTTTACAACTGTAAGTATCAGAGGCATAACACTTGAATTATGTAGCAGAGATAAACTTTTCAAGAATAGTCCAGGTGATACTTTTACTGTTTTCACTTGTATTTTTCAAAAGCCTTTTGGAGAAGAGCTCTCACTGAAAGTCAATTAGACCCATGCCACTTCTGAAAGCAGGACTTGGGTTACTAAGTCAAGAGGTGGCTTTCGTTGTGTTATCCACACCCTCCCTCCCATCGGCAAATCTTATAAAGGAAGCCCCTGCGGGTATACTCTGGGGTGGAGATGATGCTTGATTTGAAGTCAATGACTGTCAGTCCTGCCAGACTGGTTGGCTTGTGCTAATCCTTTTTCAGAAACAGGGCCAAGCTTAGGCATGATACCCCAAATGGCGTGGTGTTTGCTTAGCATCAAGAAGGATGGTTGAATGCAGTTGCTTGGGGACTACTGTTCCTTTTTTTTTTTATTTTTAGATGAGTAATTGCTTCAGAGTAGAGGCTGTAGAGGATAATGTTATTTGATGAAAAGAATATTAGGCATGGGTGTGCCCAAGTGACAAGTGAGCAACAGACTTCTCAAACAGCATTGGAGAATGTTTCATCGTAGGCTTGTATTTGTTTGTGGGTAGACTGCACTTAGTAGTGAATGCATGACACTCCTGAACGCCATGGAAAAATACAGTATTTGTATCTTGGGCTAATTTCACTCTTTATTACTCTCACTGAAACATGGAATCTCTTAAGGATTTAAAAAACCCACCAAACTCACAGAGGCAAAAATACATTTTTGGAGAAAGTTAATGTACTGAAAGTCCTTCATATTTGAATGCTGAATGTAGTTGGGTCTTTTAGCTTGCACATGCTTAGGCTTGGTTTGCCAGTGAACATAATAATAGATTATTTAATTGAGTCATTTAAACTGAAGACTGATTACACTCTGCTTACAAACATTCCACACTGAAATTAACTTAATTTTTCTCCTTAGTAATTTGAATTTGTACTTGTCCTCCATTGACATACTTTTAATCTTCTGATGTCTAAATGATATTCATACTTGAAGTATAGGATCAGGAAGAAAATTTAAATCAACCTTAATCATCTTGTCTTTAACTGAGTAGCTTATGAATGTGAATTCTGAATTTTTGCAAACATTACACTATTGGAAGGATTTGTTGGGAATTGTGAGGTACTTTGAAATGTATGTTAACATTCAAAGAAGTTCTTCACTTCTCAACTTTGAAGGAAATGATAGAAACAAGAACATTTTTTTAACTCATATCTTCTCATGATTGAGAAGAATTTTAGTTACTTTGTTCAATAATTGACAATATTGTAATTAACAGGTATAGTTATATTAAGGATCATATTTAGTTAATCAACACTCAGATAAATTTATTCACAGAATTACAGAATTACTGAGGCTGGAGAAAACCTCTAAGATCATCAACTCCAGTCTATTGTATTTTCAGTTAAAGAGTTATTTTGAAATCCTCTAATCTGTTTTAGCTAGCTTCTCTAACCATCATGAGATGAGACAATCTAAAACACAAAGCAGTAGGAAAAGGACATATACATGCCATGTACTTTATATACATAAAGCTATATGAAATGTTGAAAGCAAGTTCCATTTGCATAATTTTCCCATTACTTCCATTATTTGCATGTTTCTATCTAGTAACTATTCAGGGCCTGCTGTGTTTTATTAAAACTCGTAATTTGGTATCTAAAATATTGCAGACTTAGACGCTAGATTTGGTACTTTTGGTTTTGTGTTTGATATTATTTTGTTTGTTAGCAATATGAGAATTTCAGAGGTTAATTATATGCTGTCTGTCATGGCTACCTTCCCACGTAAAAGCTTTTGGTGGGGGACCAAACTGGAAATTGTCACGCTTATCACAGTGGGTTCTTAAACAACAGAACCAGCCTTAATGTTCATATCAATTACATAATAACTTGGGTTTTCGTGTAGACAGATCAAAACATATACTATAAAATGTTTGGAGCTGTTCCTTTTGAGCCCCGGTGAAAGATGCAATCTTTCTTGGTATTCAATATTTGTGTAATAATGCTTTTTGCGGCAATTGAGATCTCAAGACTAAGCTCAGTTCAAATGGCAGTACTGGCAATAGTCTGTCACCTGCCCACTGGCTGGAACCACCTTTGTCAGTCACACAGAATCACAGAATCACTCAGGTTGGAAAAGACCCTCTGGATCACCAAGTCCAACCATTAATACTACTCCACAAGTTCACCCCTAAACCCTATCCCCACACCACATCTAAGTGACTCTTGAACTTCACAAAGAGCTTTGGTCTTGCCAGATTGGCAATTTAAAATACAACAGCCTTGTCTGAACTTTCCCAGACAACTCTGTTCTCTGTTGTGTATCATGTGAAACTTAATGAGCTTTTAATTGAGGCATGTTTTAGTACTCTGACTTCACTGTTTTGATGAACAAAGTGAGTATCCAGATCTCTATAGGCAGTGGAAGCTGGGACAGGCTGGCTGGGAGGAGTACAGAGGACTTGTCCATGCAGCCAGGATGCAGATTAGAAAAGCAAGAGCAGAGATAGAATTAAATCTGGTCAGGGGGATAAAGGGATGCCCTCTCCTTGGAAGTGTTCAAGGCCAGATTGGATGGACTCTTGAGCAACCTGGTCTAGTGGGGTTGTTCCTGCTCATGGCAGGGGCTGGAACTAGATGATTTTTAAGGTCCCTTCCAACCTGAACCATTCCATGAATCTGATACCTATGAGAGGTATCTCAGATGTTAGGCCAAACTTCTGTGCTTCCATGCAGCTACTGAAATCTTCGTGTCATTTGAACTAGGGACAGAGTACGTTATGATCAACAGATCTGAGATTACTCTCCAGACTTATGATTTTGAGTAGTGTATAACAAATTTGTAACAGTAGTACATAGAGAAAAAGACAAAAAATAGAGCTGAGATCCAAAGTGAAACACAGGCATCACTTTTTTGTAATGGACAAGTCACAAAACTGTGGTTTTCCTGACAATATATTGCTCACAACAGTGAAAAAATGTAGTTGGAACATACTACTCATGGGCGGATCTGTAGAATATGTGTGGTTTTCCTTGTTGCAGAAAGAATTCCAGATGTCCAGGAGATGCAGGATGAAGCATTTACAGAAATAGCAGCTGTTTATGCCAGTAACATGCTATTGAATAAAAAATAATATCTTCCTCAAACCACAAATTTTTATAGTAGAAAATTACAGACTTGTGACTATTAAGAAATAAGGTTATGAAATGCATTAGTCTAGTACAATGCTTTGACCTCCTGTATTTCTCCAATAACTTGAATAAGTCTCCACATGTTACCTGGTATACAGCTCCCTGGGAAGTAAGGGGTGGGGATGAATTAATACTTTGTCTGTACCATATCACAGGCTGGAAATATGGGTCTAGCAGAGAACTAAACAGATTGGGAAATGGGAGAGTTGGCTTCTGTTCCCATCTTTGTTGTTAACATTCTGTGCACACAATTCAAGTCACTGCAGTGCCTATGCCTGCCACCTCAATTGTGCTGGGATTGCACCAAAGCAAGGGCTGCCTTTTAAAAATACATACTATAATAACTTTCTACCTTGTGTGGTCCTATTGCTCCACAAATGCTAATGAGAATGATATTGCTTGGCTTGTGCTGAAAATGTGTAACTTACTAAAGGCATTGACTGGGTACATCCTTAGGGTTTCTAACTTGTCTCCTTTCACAAGTAGATTCTGATAGCCTGAGCAAAACAGTGGAGCTTGTGCCCTTCTGCATAAGCTGGTTGTTTTGTTACCCATCTTTGAACTAGGAAAATGTCCATTCTTCAGTTTTATAAGTAAAAGAAATACCAGGATACAGATGTGAAAGCAGCTCAGATGGAATCGCTGTGAGTTAGCAGTTGGCAAACTAACTCAGCTTGAGTGAGCTTCTGGCTGAGTTGAAAGTGTGTGGCTGATGACTTCTGAACAGGCAGGTGTCTCTCCCAGTAGTTATTTGCAAAGATGAAGCCAAATTGCTAGTGACTGGAGGAAAAGAAAAAGGCTTGGAAATTCTGTGGAGAAAAATATTGGAGGGAGAGGCAAGGAGAGAAATTAATAATGAAATATGTTCTATAAAAGTAAAATATTCCTTTAGGCATACTAAAGCCATAGGAGTTGATAATTATGGAGGTGCTTATGAAGGTGAAATGCAGAAAGGAGTGTAAGTACTGGTTCAATTAATATTGTGAAAACATGGCAGTTGTCATTAAGTAGACTAAGTGATCTACATATGAAGCACTGTAGTGACACATGATGAGAGCTTTAAACAACTGAAGTTTAAATCTGGCTCAGTTGGCCTGTTTTACACAAACTAGTTTGCAAAACATACTTAGAAATGCCATTGCACATGGTCTGCAGGCTGGCTTGTGTAAACTGGAGTAATAGGTCTGGATTTGCTTTACCTTAAGCTTTCCTGTTAAGTTAAGCTAAATGCCCTGTTTACTCTGTGCCTCTGGTTTTGATGAGTCATGCAGGTAAACAAAGCAACATGACAACATCTTGGATCATAGGAACAGCAGCTAAGAGTTAATGTTCTATGAAAGGAGTGAATTGTGGAGAAACCCTGATGATATAAAGCATGTATCAACTAGGGAAACACTAATTCTTCCCTATTTACCAAGTAGAAGTTAAACATGAAGATAAAAACATCCACTTGAGAGTGTCACTTGATCCTCAAATTCTCACCCCACTAAGCCTGTTGCAAATTTTGCCATCACTGGACTTTATAGTTGAGCTAACAAACACTCAGGAAAACCACAGTCTTCTTTGGTCTCTTTCCTCGTGTTCATAGAATCAGTGCATGGTTTAGGTTGGAAGGGATCTCAGCATTTCTTGGGACACTTACTAGATGAGGTTGCCCAGGTTCACCTGGGAACAGTGTTGATACACTGTGAGGATACTGTGGAGTGGACTTCAGTGTGTGAGATGATTGCAGCACAAGATGTGCAGTGACTATCACAGACCAAGTTTTCTCTCCTTACAATGCAGGAGTTGATCTGTGCTGTGTTTTACTTTCCTACTGCCCAGGCTTCTTGCTGTTAACCTAGTCTGACATGGTTTCACTGTTGCATTCTCCACTGTCTTGCCCCTGTTCAGTCCCAGTTCGTTTAGGCAGTGCAGAGACAGCAAATTTTTGCACCAGAACAGAACACAGCAAGGTCCATGCCAGTTCCTGGCCTGAACGGTTTATTAATCCCTACAAGCCAGAATGTAACTTTCTTACCTTACTGCACACCTGGCAGGTAGGGAGCAGGGGACACTGTGTTTTAAATCTACACACTGAAGTCAGTAAATACATAAAAATTCAGAACAATCAGATTATTCTGTTTCACTTTGGACTCATCTACAGAAGATCTTAGTTAGCCCTATGAGGGCTAAAATTAATTTACAGGTTCCAAACCTGCCTTTTCCTGTTCTAGCCTAGGAAAGACACCTCTAATCCGATCCCTTCTGAGGAAGGTGCACAGCCATCTGTACCATTCTGTGTGTTACAGATACAGGATACATGCAGCAATGCATGCTCTGCCTTCCTGTGAAGGATGGCAAAATTTAAGTGCCTGACATTCTATTTTTTGGTAAGAGTAACAGCTTTTGAGACCAAGCAGGGAGAGCAGGAGGCAGAAAATGAGCAGGGACAGGATGCTAACAAAACCCCCAAAAAATCCTGGCTTTAAGCTTTTAACCTCCTGGAGATTCCTGAGTCATCTGGTCACTCCAAAAAGGAAAACTCCTCTAGAATTATTCCTACTGTGAGAAAGTGGAGAGTAACTATGGAAGAAAGGGAAATATAAAGAGGCTTGGAGTTTGAAGTTGGAAGCAAATAATTTACTTCTATGCTAGTTGCAAGAAGAACAAGGACTACCATTTTCAAAAGGTGATCCATGTCTCTCTTAATTTACAGAGTCACTTCTCATCTGCTCTTAAGATACGTCTATCAAGTGGAGAGTCAGTGGAAGGGAGGCAGAAAAAATATTAGGCTGCACTGATAATTAAATACATAAACTAATAGCCTGCTTACATGTAAGAAAAAATACACTGTAAGAGATTAAAACAAGGGGATTATATTTAATTGAAGTGGGGATTAAATTGTTTTCCTAAAGGCTTTTAACACATTTTCCAAAGACCTGCTTATGAGCATAATTTGACTGATGAAAAGTATTTATTTTAGAGATAATAGACTAAATAATCACATAATTAAACCATGTATAGTGCTAGTAAGCTGATGATGGTATGTTTCAGATATGTAAGAACTCCTTTCTGTGAGTCATAGGTTCTTTTTGTTTGTTTAGTTAGGTTTTTTCCCCTAGTAAACTCTAGAAAATCCCAAAATCGAGTTAGCAGGATTATGTTCTGATATCTCTCTGCAGTGGTTTCTCTGTGCTATTGAATGAGAAAGACAGTTTGCAACTGTTTGGGAAAGGGAAGCATGCACACTTCAATATTAGGGGAACTGAGGCATGGAAGAGTGAAATTATTTCAGATTTTCCTTATAACACTAGCTTGAAGGCCTTGAGTAGGTGAGGCCTGCCTTCTGCCAGATGGGATACAATCATGCAGTAAATACCTTCCTTGAAAGCCTCTGTTTCAACATACCGCTCAGCACTGAAGTTACTCTTCAAACTAGGAACACAAGTCTACCTTCTACCCCAATTCCCTTCCCAAGTGTAGCCTCCAGTATATCATCTGAGGAAATGTGCTCTCTCCTTGTGTAAGAAATATTTTACTCAAATTAGGAGAAGGAGAAAATTAGAAGATAACTTAGAAACATGTTTAACAAAAAAATACCTCAAAAAATGAAAATTAAAACAGAAAGGGGGTGGGAAGAGGAGACAGGCAAGGGCATTGAGCAACAGTGGCATAGGACAGCTGGTAAGGGTATGTCCTTAATCTGTGTGACACGTTGTTACATACAGAAATACAGAATACTGCTGAGATTGCCACATACTACACAACAATTTTTTTTCCTAGACATAGAAATAAACTTGCTTTCTTTGGGTCTCTTACCAAGTGGAATTCTAATACTGAATCCCCTGAGTGACACCAATTTGAACAAGACTATTCATGAAATTCAGGGCAGATGGAATGAGCGTGTGGGCAGAAAGGAAGAAAAAAGTTCTTGGGAGGGAAACTCCTAGAACATCAATGGATTTGTTGAAAATTTTCAAAACGGAGAGAAAGGAAAATTTAATAAAACTTCCCAAATAAAATTTAATGCATAAACAAACTGCATTGTGTAAAGCCTGCAGAAATTATGTTTTTAAGGGTATATTCTAAAGCCCTGACAGAGTTGGTACTGTACGCTTTTTAGAAATTGATGACCGACTCGGTAGTGTTACTCAGCATGTGAAAGGGTGTGACAATGCATCTCCTATGGAAGGTTCTGCTCTGATGCACTTACACAAGTAATGTATTAAACTATGCAAACAATATTTTTTAAAACACTATTTGACAGTTGTGCTTGAAGATACTTGGCTAAATTGCTTCTAGAGCTCAATTTGACATTATTAAATGGTTGCTTGCTGTTAGGCTTCCAAATCCATTTAGCACTGTGAGTTTGTGTAAAAGAAGTAACATCCATGTAGACTCCCTGTACTTTGCTCATTTCTTTAAACTCTGTATGCCAGCTCAGGAGGAATAATATCAAGTGACTTCAAAGGACAATTGCTTCCAACAATCTGCAATGGCTTGTATTTCAACTCGGTAACCAGCAGAGCTCACCAGACCTGTTATTTTATTCCAAGGCCTGTGCTGCTCCTTTCATTGTGCAGAGCTACAGTTCCAGCATCAAGCAAATGAAAGGGCGGGAAAAAAAAGCCCAGAGTAGTGTAGAATTTGGGAGTGGGGGAAAGTCTGTATGCATGTCTCTCCAGACATAGGCACACGGGCTATTTTTGACGTAAACCTGGAAAATATGTTGCAGACAAGCAGTCAATAATAAAACTCAATTACATGTTTCCCTTCTCCCACACTTACATATTGCTTCCCTCCTTCAAGTGTATCTTGTCAGAAACCAATACTGTAGGTTCTTTTGGAAAAGGATCTGTCACTGTAAATCCACCAGACTCTGATTTGGCTGGCTACATGCTGCTTTAGAATAAATGGCAATAATTAATAGGTCATTCATTTTGCATGGCAGTGGTGTTTGTTACAGTAAATGTATTTGCCTCCCCTCTTCCCTCCTGTTTAAGGCATCAAATGATACCCTTGCAAAGTGCTGATTCAAACTGGCAGATCTCTTACATGTGTTAAGGACTAGAAATATATTGAATTTGACACAGTCTTCATTCTAATAATATTGCTTGATAGTGGATTTCTGAAATGAGATCAAGGCTAAAAGCTGGATTACTTGATTCATTTTGGGTTTAATATAGGTAAGTGTAATTTATGTCAATGAAGCTTCAGCTACAGCCTCAGTCTTGTACTGGAAACCTCTTTATGCTGAGAATTAGACGATATTTCCAGTCTGAATGAAGCTTTTTTGCCAACATGCAAGTCAGCATGAGGCAGTGCCCACTGCTGGAACAATCAGTTCCTCCTTTCCAAGTGCCTTCAGTTTCCCATTGTTACCACCATACCTTGTCGTTTGGAGAAGCATTTCTGTGACTTCTATTGAGCCACTTCAGGGACTTACCAAAATTAAAGCTCATCAGGTTTTCTTTCTGATCTGGTTCATTATCTGGTCCAAAAAACTCTTGTATAGGCACAAAAGAAAGTACCATGTAGGGTCAGAAAAAATGTGGCCAAGGGCAGTAAACAAACAGCACTTATGTAGTGTGCTTGATAATGCTTGTTTAAAGGATGCCTGAAACCAAGGCCTGATACTACTCAAATGAGTAGCCTGAGTGACAAAACTCCCTTTGATTTCTCTAGGTATTGTGTCTGAAAAAGGCTTGTTGGCCTTGGCCCTTGACAGTTCCTTTGTGAAGCAGATAGGGTGTTGAATAAATAGGGCAGGTACTGTACACAGCTTGATCTTAAATAGTGCATAGTGCTGTTAGGTTTTTATTTAACTATCTCTGTCTAATTGTTTGGTGTTAGGATGAAAGATTAGACTGAACTTGAATCTGGAAGATAGAAGAGAATGATAATCAAAACAGTGATTGGTTGGAGTTGTACCTCTCTCTTAGTGGTGCCAAAAGGTAGATTTCTGTTGGGATGTTGGTTGGGATTTTTCTGGTGCTGTTTCCCTCTTCCATTCTCTCAGTACTGGAAAGAAGACAAAAATCCTGCCCATCTACCTGGGATTCTGAATCACCTCTCCTAACCCTTGGCTGTGTGCCTGGCAAAATCCCGGAGCCAAATTCCCTATCAAGGCCAAGCTTGTCTTTATTATCTAAGTGAGGATATGGAAGCCCAGAAGGAGATGGGAAGTTCCAATGCAAACAGTGATTTCCTCTTGTATGCTAATTTTTAAATAATGGTTTGAGAGAAAGAGTGAGGGATTTGTGAAGATGTTTCAATCCAGCCTGTGTGCAGGAACAAACCCTAAGCCCACTGCAATTGCATTTGTAACTGCTTAAATATCAAATAAATCAAAGACATTTCACCTCCACAGTATCAGGACACATCCAGATAGGTGCTCACAGTTCCCACCAAAACCTTGAGACTAGTGTTTTCATCCCTGTCCTCATGGAAGGGGCCAGCAGCTCAGCAGGGTCATCGTCTACTGGATTGTACCTGGGGTAGTGACAGCAAGCACTAAATGTTGCCATACAAAGCTTGTCCCTCAGCAACCTAGAGCAAAGGGAGCTTTGTCCTGGTTCTAAGGCTTTTCCTAACTGAGGATGGTAAGCAGACTTTGCATCTTTGATTTCCTGGCTTCCTTCATGTCATGCTTCACAAGATGCCTGATGACACCTGTATCAGTAGTATAATGATGCACAGCCTGTTGTAGCTTATTTCTATAATGTGTTTGCATTTTATTTGCTTGGTGTGGCTAATGGGAGAACTTACGTAAAGCAACTGCAGGTTTATTGCTTACATCAATCAAGAGATACTTGCATCACCTACCCTTCACAGC
The DNA here is from genome assembly GCA_013397515.1 of Upupa epops. NCBI lineage: Eukaryota > Metazoa > Chordata > Aves > Bucerotiformes > Upupidae > Upupa > Upupa epops. Next base: position 684,200 of record VZRI01011084.1, on the reverse strand, counting down.
TGCACTGGTTAACACAATGTAGGGCAACAGTGTGAGCCTTCAACCTCTTCAAACTCATTCCTCAGCTCTTACTTCTGTATTAGTATTTTTTAGTTGCAGAATGGGGTGAAATTCCTCACTCTGGACTTGTGCCAACACTTTTAAATGTCACTGCACTATTCCTGCAGTGACCAGACATGAGGAATTTGCTTTGTTACTTGTACCATCACAAAGTGACGGGACAATGCTGTCCTGAGACAGACAGAGATCTGACTTGGTGTATCTTTCCACATGTTTTGCAAGAGCGCAAATGACAGCCCAGGATAACACAGAAAAAAAATCCCAGAACCTGATATATAATTCTTTTTAATCACATTCCATTTGGAACACTTTTTTTTTGTCTTATTAAGAGTTTTATTAGCTCTAAAAATAGGTTCTTAAATATTTTCTAAGGTTGACTAAAATATGAAAAACAATTACATAGTCAGAGTTCAAAATAAACCACAGTTTGTTATAAATGAGACCCATTCAGTGGAGCAGCGTTTATCAAGAATGACAGCATTTGGGGAAGATCAATCATACAGCCTCCACAAACCACAGTGTTTCTCTGATTGCTTTCAAACTGACCGTTTGTAGAGTCTGGTCTTCTGTTGGTTTTCCAACAGAATTCCTACCAGCAAAAACACTGGAAAAGAGTGGAACCAGGTCTGTGAGTGAAGAAGCTGTGAGTATTTTATCAAACATAAAGAACTGTCCTATGGGTGTACCCCTTTTTTACACTCTTGATGATAAATGAAAACTTTTTATAAATAGCCTTACATAAATAATAATCTCAGAAGTTTAAAAAGTTCACACTGTCAGTTAGACCTGACTCAACATTCTCTGGTCTCACTACTTAAACTATTTCCGCAGTTATTCTGCAATAAAAGAATCCCTAACATCTCTTATTGTAAGAGCAGATCATATAATTTCAGTAAGAGTTAAGCTGCAGAGGAAGACTTGGCAGTTAAGTGAAATGCATGTTACAGCTAATGCTGGATTTTTTTTTTTTTTACTGGAATAACTGAAAGATTAAGCTGTAGTGCAGGCAGGGCTCGAGTCATGCTCTTATTGTTGTATCTCTTGGCCTGATGTGAACTATAGTATTAAAAACGGTAGCTCAAGCTTTGTTTATCTACAACCAAGCTCAGCCAAATATCAGGTAGCCTAGTGAAAAAAGTGTAGTTAAAGACTGTGTACCTACAGGCTCTGCTAATTACTTTCCACACTGTCAAATTAACATCAATACTAGCAGATTTCTCAGTAAACCTTTAAACAAAGCACTCTTACCTATGCAAGAGAAAAATACTATGTAGAGCACAGTTTATATAATCTGTATTTTGATTGGGGTTTTTTTTGTTGTAATTTTTTAAAGGGATTTATCAGCCCTTTTTCTATTGCTGAAAGGAACTGCTGTACTTTCCAAAAGTTTGTGCCCTGCAAGATCCCAGTGCCAGTTTCAGTAGTATGGACACCTCTTTTCCTCCGAGGTATTTAAATGAGTACCAGCTTAGTCCAGGTGACTTTCTGCCTTTGAGATTGCTGAGTGTATCTGGAAATGACAGCCAGCACAACCCACATTCTGACTTTGCAGTGCTGGGGAACTGTTGAAGGAGAGAACCCATTTACCCTACGGACGGTGTGTCCAGGCGTTTTACTCGTAGAGATTATCTGAAGTAGCCTGTGCTATAGTGGGGATCGCATGGGGAACCGTAGTATTAAAAAACCCAGCAAGAAAACCCTCAGAGGAAGGAGGCAGGCAGCAGGGTTTGAGGAGCGGAGTAAATCCCGGCCGTGAGTGGAACACCAACATGCTGCGGGTTTCTCTTCCTCAGATAAAATCCTGCCTGAACGCTGCCGCGGGGCCTCGTTAAGACAAGTTTAAACTCGAGAGCTAAATGAAAACGTTTCCTTAGTGTGACAGCCTCCTGCACCGGGGCTCTTCTCGCCCACCCCGCACCTGCCCGCAGTCCCTTCCCCATCTCCAGCGGCGCGGGGTGTCTCGGCGAGAGCTACACGAGGGACTCGCAGACGGGCACCGAGTCCGAGTCCTGGCTGTGCATAGAGCTCAGCCCCGTGTCCGAGTCCTCATCGTTGTCGGCACGGTCCTTGCGCAGCGCCTGTCCCAGCCAGCCGGATCCGCCGCTCCCGCCCTGTCCCGGCCGCCCCCCACCCGCCGCCCCCCGCGGCTCTGCCGCCGCCTCTGCAACGTCCAGGGCTCCCAGCGTATCCAGCAGCCGTTGCAATTCCCTCTCCTTGGCCTCCCAGGCGCGCTGCGTGCAGTCCAGGTCGCTTTTGACGGCCTCCAGGTCCGTGCTGAGCTTGAGGCCAATGTAGAGGCTGGTGCTGAGCTGGGTCTTGACCCGTTCGTGCTCCAAGTGCAGCTCCCCACTGCCGCCACCCCCGCTCAGCTCCGTGGTGTCCCGGTCCGCCTCGGCCAGGCCGAGCCCCGTCGCCAACTCCAGCTCCTCCCGCCGCCGCTTCATCCAGCGCTCGTTGAGCTCCTCCTGGATCTCGGCGGCCAGGTGCTCCAGCAGCTCCTCCTGCTGCGCCCGCTGCTCCTGCAGCTGCAGCACCTCCTCGCACACCCTGGCCAAGTCCTCCTCGGGGCGGCCGGCGGCGGGATGGGGCTCCCGGGCGGGCTCCGGCTCGCCGCTGCCCACCAGGTAGGTGTCTTGCACATAGTTAACGCCGTGCCGCCTCATACGGTCCAGGTGGATCTTTGCCTCGTAGCGGTCGATCTCCCGGTCTAGCTCGCGGAGCCGCTGGAGCTGTTGCCGGATGGTGTGGTCCTGCGAGAGCACTAGGTGCACCAGCGTCTCCATCCTCTCTGCCGACGAGGCGTCCCGGGCCAGCGGCTGCTGCCGCTTCTTGTTGATCTTGGCTAGCTTGCGGAAGGCTTTCCGCACCACCCGCCGCTGCCGCTCCTGCGAAAGTGCCAGGCCAACGCGGGCCGCCCCCGGGCCGTGCCCGGGCCGCTCCTTGCTGAGCACCACCCGCGCTTCGGCGCTGCGCGGCCCCGCGTTGGGCAGCGAAGCCTCGCTGCGCACCAGCACGAAACGCACGTTCTCCTGCTCGTCGCCCCACGCCACCCAGAGCCGCAGGATCTTGGTCTTGTTGGGCAGGATCCGCTCGAAGCCGCGCCACTTCTCCACGATGCAGTAGGAGTGCGGCGGCCCCGACAGCATCCCGCCGCTGCCGGGCTCGGGCAGCGCCGGGCGCTGCCGTCGGTGATGACTGTCCTCCAGCAGCACCCGCACCACGTCCGAGCAGGTGGTCCGACGGGAGAGCCCCGAGATCAGCTTCTCCTCCTGGCAGATCCAAACCGAGATCTTCCGCTCCTCGGGCTCCATTGGGGGCGGCTGCGGGCGGGCGGTTGCGGGCTTAGGGTTGTCCGGGCGGCTGCTCCATGGGCAGCGCTCAGGAGAGGCTCAGACCGGCACGGTCCGCCCGACTTCAGTGTGGCCTGGCCGCCTCCCCTCCCGGCCGCCCCACCCCTTCCTGCCCGGTGCGGAGCGGGGCCAGCAAACCGGTGCGGCTCCCCGCGCTGCCGCCGCCCGCGCTCTGCTGGGACCCGCTGCCACCGCCGCCGGGTTTTCCTCTGCTACCACGTGGGAGCCCCCTGCGGTCACGGTCCCCAGCGCCGAAATCCGCCAGCGCGGAAACTTGAGGGCAGGTCGCTGTCGGTTCTGCCTCCTCCTCCCTGCCTTGCCTCCGCGGCGTCGAGGGATCTTCCCAAGTGCCGAGGGACAGGAGCAAGTCCTGGAGCTTCAAAGCGAAAGGCAGGACGAGGGAGGAATTTCCAGTTTTAGTAAATCATCCGCCTGTAATTAGGAAACTCGTGTTTGTGAAGCACTTCGCAGATTAAATATGCAAAGGCCGGAACGTCTAAGTGTTATTAAAATACTAGCCGAGCCAGATTTTAATGGGAGCTTGCTGCATACTTTGATGGGAACAGCACTGAGCTCCGAGTGTGGATCAAAATGAGGAGATGTAAAAAACAGTAAAAAAATGCAGGGTTGTGGTGCCGATTTTCACGGTACAGTTGCGTTCACTGTGTCGCCCTGCATGGCTAGGAAATGTTAGCATGGATAAAGGGCTCTAAAGCGCAGAGGCTGCTCTGGACCTACTGGGGGACTTTTAGAGCCATTCAAGCTGGCATGCTGTGCAGAGAGGATTTTTGACCGAGTATGGTTTGTGCTACAGTCAGTAGAATGGAACAAAGTTCTGCTGTAATTCTGTTGTTTGAAACAGTGAAGTTACAGCACACAACATAGCGAGTTACCAGTTGGCGAGCCTCATGTCCTCTTTTTCCCTTGAGTGCACAGGCTCAGGGTGAGCAGCTGCTGCTGCGCTACATTTTCCCATACTTACCTAGAAGGAAGCATCCTGTGGAGAGGATGATATGCCTTCTGCTTAGGCTGCGTAAGGTGGGCTAATTAGGATGGTGGCTTCTGATATGTGGCCTCCTATCTTGTGAGGAAGTGGGCTGAATGACCACCAGACATTGGCACTCCTGAAGCTGAAGATGATGATAATGTTCCTTTCCTGTATTGTTGCAGGTTAAGTGATTCCAAACCCAAGTGGCTACTGCATGTTGTAATAAGGGCACGTGAGGTCAGAGCGTGGGGTAACAGAGTGAATTCTGCTTCGTGACCCCAACCACCTTATTTTACAGTTGCATATCCCTGTCCAGAGGTACTGAAGTTACTTTGCTTTGGTGATGTGTCAAGTGCTAGATGTTCTACTGACTTTGTGAAGGATGTGTTTGCTGATGGAAGGTTATTCCTGAGGTGTGCAGTTCTTTTGTTCAGTTTGCCAGTTATGCCTATGAGCATTGATCACTCCAGGACAGAGAAAGGTGGACCCAGCAATGAGTACTGTAAGAGAACAAAATAGCCTTGACCAGGGGGTCATAAGGACTCTGGGACAAACCCAACAGCTCATACTACCTCAGAATGATAGTGTTTAACAGAAATGGGATGTGAAACATGACTGTATGATTTAGCTTTGCCTATGGAAGGCCCAAGATAAAAGTCTTCAGGAGAGTTGGAAAAAATCCCCTATAATGTGCTCACCAGGCTGACAAGACCTTAAAAATACAGACCATTCCTTTCTGTCTTCCACAGAAGACTGCATCAGAAGGGTTAACAAGGCAGTGAGAAATTGTCTGACTCTTTTCACTGGTGGTTCTTGCCTTTCCTATTTATTTTTTATCTCATTACACATGTATTTCTTATGGGAATATCTGTACCTACTTTGTTCTGATGAAGAACAATACAGGAAGAGCAGGGTGTGATGTAAAGAGGCATCTTACGCTCCCCACAGGTCAAGCTGCTCCAACTTGTCTGACTGCCTCTATCTATCCAGAATCCAAGCCTGGCTTTGTGCAATGCAATTGTAAGGTGATCATTCTATCTTTCCTTGACCACATCTCTGCCTATGGAATACTGGCTCTGCCTCCCCATTGGAGCCCCCAAGGCAGCATTGCCAGAGAGAAGGAACAAAGATGTTGGCAGTTTGGTTGGAGGCAGTAAGATTAAGTAGACAAACACTTGACTTTGGCAGGATAAGCCTATCAGATGAGTATGTATATCTGTGGTTCAAAACCTGGCATTAGAAATGTACATTATTAGATCTGAACATCACCCCTCAACATTTTTTTGTTTCAGGCTGTCTGCAGACAGAGGAAAGTGCCACCAAAGTTTCAAAAGTTTTGGAGCTTAAGCATATAGGTATCTGTCTAAGCAAAGTTTAGGCCTTGCTGTGCTGAATCCTAAAAGGCAATGGAATGTGAGCAACCCATTGCCTTTTCCTCCAAGGAACTGAAAGCATCCTGCAGAGGAAGGCAGTGTTATGATCTCTTTTTGACAGATAAGAATGCTGTGGCATGAAGGAGTCAAGTCTCTCACCTAAGGTGTGCAAGGTGTCACAAAACAAATCAGGTTCCTTCACTCCAGTGCCTTTGGTCACTGAACTTGACTGTCTAGTGCTCTTTCTCCTTCCTCTCCTCTTTGTTTAATTATTCCATGAGAAAGGAAAGCATGCATGAGTTTGACATCTACACACAGTGATAAAATGAAAGTGCAAACTCAGCAGACAATATATTCTCTATCTCTGGTGAGGCAACACGAGGCAGCAGTGTTACAGGCTCATGCAGACACCTCTTGCGTGGTGAAGGCAAATTCCCTTCCTCCTTCAACCTACTTTACCTACAGACCTGCCAGCCTCTATGGTGACATGCAGACAGGCTGTGTCATTAAAACAGGAGAAAGAACAGTTCTCTTCACTCTCTTCCCCACAGAGCAGTGATATATGAGGTCTTGTAGAATTTCTGAATTAAGACATAGCACAATTTAAGGCTTCAAGTGTAATAAACATGATCTTCTGTGATCCAGAGACTGTTCATATACTGTAATATTGATGCACAGCTGTCAGCAGGCTCTGCTCCTGAAGAACAAACTTCCTTGGACAGAATGCTCTCCAGAACATCACAGAGTATTTCTTTGGTTTATTAATTGCAAAAATTTAATACTTATGATGCTCTTAAAATCTGCCTAAGCCCCACAAAGAGATTTGTAAGCTTAACATTTGAGGTTGTTTTGGAAAGTCTGAGCTCAGGTATAGAATGGCTTATTTTACTTGGTGTAGAAGAATTACAAGGCTGAGTGATGGGAAATCAGCTGTATTCTGGCATTTCATATGAGGTTCTTTCTCTTCCTTCCTTGTATTTGAGGTGTGTAAGTAAATTATCAAATCTTTTGTGGTAAGAACAACATTTCCCATTGTAGGGTTGGATAGTAAGATGTGTGCTTAATATTTTTCTTTTTTTTTAGCTGAGTTACCAGACAGAAATTGCATCCCTGGTATTTTTAATAAATAAAATGCTCCAAGACTTTGTCTCAAATAGTTGGAACATAACCAGAGCATCTTATTTCCATAATTCATTAAGAAGTCTTAAAAAACTATTTGAGACACAGAATATGAAAGAATTTGAAATAAATGCTTCATTCAAAAGAATTTAAATAGAAAAACAAGTGTGAGGATTGTGATTTAGGTTGTTTTTTTCCACAGTGAGGTTGCTTTTACTTTTTAGTAAAATTGTCTCGGGACAATTTACGCATTTTCCTGAGGTTACAGTTCAAAAGAATACAGTGTGAGTGAGATGACTAAAGGCAGGCTGCAACTGGTAATCTATTGAGCCATCACTGTCTGGAGAAGTTTCTTTGTTGTGATGCTGAACAGCCACGCTGCTTTCCTGGCTCCTCTGCCTGCCTTCTGGTTAATATTATTTGTGAGATTTGGCTCTTGGTTCTTTCTATTTGTTGCTTTCTAACATTTTGCCTCAACAAACACTGATGGAGTCCCAGGACATAGTTTGACTTTACTATTACAGACTTGTGCAATGCTTGCTTACCTTTACAGACACCCGAATAGTGGAAGGGGTACTTGAGCTTATAGGCTACTCTCTCACGGATACTTGTTTCCTTTGTACCTGGCTTTTCCTGAAAGTATAAAACAGAGTAATCAAATCATGTTGTGAATAACCAAATCATCCCTAGTTAGCATGAACAGAACAGAGCACTTGAAAACATCTCTATTAGCAGTATTCAGACTTCAGTCAAAACAGTTTGTAGACTTAGACTTTAATTTGAAAGAAAGCTGTTCAGCCTGTATTAAACAACTTTAGACATGAGGTGAATCTTACTTTCACTGAAGGAACTGGTACTTTTGATAAAGATGACTTGAAGAAGAGTAATGAACTCTTGATCTACTTCTGTAACCTATGAACTCTGTAAACTTTTGATCTGCTTCCTTCAGTTTCTTGCATCTGATGTGTGTTGACTTGCTTCTCAATATGCAGCCAGTACAGCTGATGTATACCATCCAGAGTAATGCACATTGCTGGGGATACTTATGTGCTTTTGTGATCCATTTGGGATCACTGTGGTGTGGTCTGATTAAATAACAGCTGTCAATGCTGGGTTATACTGCTTTGATTTCTTTATCCACCTTCTTTTTTAATGTGCGCACACCCAAATTACAAACGGGTATATCAGGATCAAACTGTCTTCCGTTGAAATCAGTGGAGGCTACATGGGTGAATCTCTCTGCAGTGCTTTGAAAATGTAGGTATGTCTGTGGACTGCCATTAAAGAAAATTATGGTGATTCTTATTACAGTCCAGCCTGGAAGTCTTGATGTGCTAGATGGAATGTAAATGCTTGGAAAGGGACTATCCCTGCCTTGAAGGCTTAACCAGTGTCATGCAGTAAAGATCGGTTCTAAGAATACCGATTTCCAACTTCATGTCTTTGAACTGAGTCTTTAACAACTTGATTTTGTTTGTTTGTTAGTTATTTGCCTACGACTCTTAGGATGGAAAAGAATCCCTCTCTCTTTGTATTTTATGTTTCAGATTGTCTTTTCTTCCCAAATGCTAGTTAGCATACATGAAGAACAAAATTAATTGAAGAGAGCAGAAAACTTTTTTCTTCTTTGTGCATAATAGGCATGCAAAGCTTTGGTTCCAAGTCAGTCAGCAAAGGTGCACTGGTATGCTTTGGGGGGAAATTCCTTTCCAGAAAGTGTTAAATGTATTTGAAAATGGTTTAATACTAGTCTAGTAAGTTAGTCTTAGTTTGAATAGTCAGTCTTCATTTATCAAGGAAAGGAAAGAACACTTAGCTATAGTGAAGTTCCTTTCCTCAGTACACATTCTCAGTGCAAATATGACCATCCAATTACTTAGCATTTGTAGATTCTTTGCTTTTTCAGTTAACAGCAATCCCTTGATATGTCAGAGGCTCTCATGATGATTCAAGCTTCTCATGATGGTTTCCTCAGTGTTGANGTGTACGCCCCCTTTCTTGCCGACGTAGCAGAATAGAGAACCTATCGCGTTACATCCCGCAAGCCCGCATGCGTACTCTACAACAATGATCATCCAATTACTTAGCATTTGTAGATTCTTTGCTTTTTCAGTTAACAGCAATCCCTTGATATGTCAGAGGCTCTCATGATGATTCAAGCTTCTCATGATGGTTTCCTCAGTGTTGAACATAATCTGAAATATGCCCTCTTCTTTCTGAGCATATAAGCACTGTGGCCTCAGTGGTTATGTAGTTTCCCATACAGGCACTCAGATGAGTTTTCTATGTGTGGAAGGGACTTGAGCTTTCTGGCCTTAATGGACATGATGGTTAGAGAAGAGTCCTCCTGTTGTTTTTTCCTGTACAGGCCAGATAGAGGAGTTGCTTTTGCTGTGATCAGTAACAAAACTCTTGATGCATTTGACTGGGAGCTGGCCCTAGTGTGCTGATAGTTGGAACTGTTGGTTAGGCATGAAGCAAACTTCTGAAGCAATGCTGGCAATGTCAGTAATATGGTTCCTCAGCATAACTTTAATGAAGAAAGAGACCCCAGATCACCCTTGGCATTGTGTTTTGGCAAGTAAGTGCAACTCTCAGGTATACCGTATGCACTACATTTCTGTAAGTTCTGCAGTTCTTGCAGGTACAAAGAGAGGGTTTCAATGTATTCTGTATTATTTGAGCAGGAAAACAGTTACTGATGTATGTTCATCTCTGTTGCCATCAAGTGTGTATTGTCATCCTGCCACACTACAAACAGCTTCACTCAGAAATGTATAAGAATCTGAAATTTTGTCTTTATCATGTGTATGGATTTCTTTGTGTTTAGAATTCATGGCGTTCTTTTCTCCAGTAAAATGTGTTGCTGGCAGCTTTCTAAGAGTGTCAGAAACCACTCTGAAGTGAGAGATGATAAAATCGAGATTGCAGTAAGATACTTTGGCAGATTAAAACAAGGACAAAGGAACTGTCAGTCTTGGAATGAGCTGAACTTTCAGTATTTCCAATATTACCATGAAATTTTTTTGAATTTTAAGTCTATCCTATAAATGTAGTTGACAGACAATCTGTTTTACCTGTTCTGTTTCTAGGATCAATAGTTCATTTCAGCTTTTATAGCACAGACTTAAATTCAGAGAAGGGTTTAAATCTGTAGCTATGAATCCATATTTAAGAAGTGTAATTTGCTTTTCAAGTATAATGAAATCTATACTGAATTAGAACTGAGATTATTATATTCTGCCACCTTGTTCTATCCAGGCACACTCTTACTCTTTGCAGGAGACATTCCCAAAGCCTTCATTCTGAACTTTTATGTTATTACCTCAAGACGTCTCTATCTTTGACCCCTTTCAAAATATTTTCCTTTTGTATTTTTGGTATCATAATTCTAGCCTAACTCAAACTAAGCTTTTTTGGTGTTTCCAGAGAGCAAATTCAGATGAATAAATAAGGATGCTTCACAAATTATTTCAGCAAAGGATAGTAGAAGGACTTAAAGAGAATATGAAGCTGGATACAGACTGTGTATATTCGCATGGCCCCTGACCCCATTCTGACGTTAACAGTGGCAGCTGGATTAGGTCCAGAGGCCAGAAGTCTCTTTAGAAAGCAAGATTATTTCAATGATGCTGTTCTCTCCCTTGAGTGGGTATGTCCTGGATGGATTCCACGGACAGAAAACAGAATGAGATGCAACATAAGCTGATGGAAAAAGTTGGAGTGGTAATATGCGATGAGAGAAAGGAACCTAGGTTAAAGTAACATGGAAAAAGCCCTGAAGCTGAGTGCATGCAGCAGGGAAATAGGGTGTGTTATTCTTTGAAGCATGGCTTTCCTGGGGGTTCCAGGAAGATGAGGTGATCTGAGGAAATGCTCAGTTTCCCTCATGATGGCCCAGCAATCCTGAAAAATAGCACTGACACCTGAATGTAGCACTTGTTACACTGCTATAAAGATATTTTTGCTTTATCCTTTTCCTCAGCTTAATAACACAGCCTGATCCCCTAGCTAAGCCGTAAGTATTAAATCATGATGAAAACAATGGAGAGTTGACAACAAGTGCAGTGCATGGAAAATAAGAAAAGAAAATTTCAGGGGATGTCAAGAAAATCAGCTAGATCAGGGCAGTTTCAAGAGTTTTGTTTTAAAGGAAGTGACAGCAACACTGAAAAAGCAGAATTGACACAGCACTGTAAAATACAGTGAATGATCCTGGCAGAAATGGGGCTTGTATCTAGAGCTTGTCTCTGTGTAGTGGCCACCAAGTCTTCAGAAGACCTGAATCCTCACAAAATCACACAGGTATTACATGCAACAAGTGACAAGACCAATTGTTACTGTGCTTGTCCTTCTGAATAATGCAGTGCTTTTTGTACAAGAGATTTTTCAGGTTAGCTTAGAAATTGACAACTGCATTAAAAGTGAGAGTGTAGCTGCCTCATTTACTTGTCACTCAGGAAGGAATGATACCCCATCCATCACCAGCTCCTTGTGCTGCAGTGGGCTGCTGCTTTGTAAATCTCTTGTTATTGTAAAAAGCCTCCAGTATTATCCTTTATAAACAATTCCTGGGAGTCTCATGGGGCTTCTGAGGTGGGTGTAGGTTCGGCTGGCAGCTGATTACTCTGGATGCCTTGCATACATTTCTACTGAGTGCTTGTCAAGTCAGTTTTTGGTGGGAAAAATAACACCAACAGGCCACATTTTTCCTGTTGACTGGCTATTAATGACTGAAGAGTCATCATTTTGTAATGATCTGAGTATTTACCAACAGCAAAGGCTGCTGTTATATATTTTACATTTAGTGAGGGCTTGCCACTTATGTATCACTAATTAGTAGGTTTAATAGAATTAATTTGGGTGGGTTTTATATGCAGAAAACAAATGAGTCTGTTACGTCTACTAGGAATATTCATCATAAATCAGATTTTTAGTAGCTTAAAGTTAATTAGCTTCTTAAAGCTATGATGACTTATGTCAGCCTAAGATTTGGTCCAAACACCTTATTGAAGCTGTGTTACCTACAGTTGTGATCCATGGCAACCTCTGAATCCTACATGCTTCATGTAAGCAAAGAAACATGATTTCATTTATCATGGTAAAATGCACTTTTAACTCTCAAACTTTGTCAGCTACTTGTTTTTAAGTTGAATTCACTGTATGAACCAATGCTGTTTGAACTGAAAACAATCTCAAGTACAAATTTAAAATCCTACGTTGTTATGACAAGTAATTTCATTTTGGTCCTGCTTGTACCAGTTTTCAGTCATTGGTTTTGGCAGCGTATCCTAACACAGATATGAGGAAAGAAAGATAGCCTTTGAGCATGAAAAATTAAATGGCTTTTCTCCATTCTAGAGTTTTAGCACTCTTGACAGTTTGAAGTCTGTTTTTCCTAAGGAACTTGTCAGTATTCACTGGACTACTCCTAGACACAGCCTCAGACTTGTCAGGTTGCTTACTGCTTACAGCTTTGTGCTTTGCGTTTCCAGTCTCCTAACATGCTTCTTGGCCGCTCCCATGTGTGATGTAGTTCCACTGAACCACTCCTACTCCAGGGTATGAAAGATGCTTTATAAAAATCACAAAACAAACCAATCAAAGAAAAGAAAATGTGGGAGAAACAGAACTTCTCACTGTGATTCGTTTTGTTTTTTAATAAAAATGGAGAGAAAGAAGATGGGAAGGGAAGTCTCATGTGTTTGGCAGAAACCCTAGCATTAGTAGCATGGAAGTAGAGTCAAGAGTGAAAAACAGGCTGTATTGAAAATCCCAGGATAATTACGTTCTGAATGAGTGAAAGCTTGACCTAGAGATCTTGGGTTGCTGCCACAGATTTCAAGGAAAGCTGGGGATGCTCAGAACTATATGGCACAATCCTCCAGTCTTCATAGCCTCAGAGAGGTTCAGGTCTCATCTTTTCTTTATTAGGATACATGCTTGCTCACATTGCAGTCCAAGGTAGTGGTATGAAGCTTGTAGGATAAAAACTGAAAGGACTTGAAACCTTCTATCAGAGTGTTTGACAGTGAGGTTCTTAAAAGACACCAGACTAAATCCTGAGAAGTGCTGAGAAGCTCATTATCCTGGTAGGACTCAATGATCAATGTGATAGAAATGTCTAGACAGCCAGAAAGCTCTTACTGTCTTTCATGAGAGTGCATTTGTGTGAAAACTTTTAATCCAAGGATCGAAATGAAACATGAGTGCAGAATTTGTTGAATAATTTCCTCAAGTTTTCTGTTATGTAAGTGTTCTTTATTCATAGGGCTAATTGTGATTTCCAAACAGTAGGCTGGAGGCTGTGAACTAAACGGAGCTCTAGAAAGGTCACAGCCAGGGCCAGGGTCCTGTCAGGCTGGATGCTGTATAGGAACACAGTTAGACATGTGTACCCTTTAGGAGCAGGACTAGCTGAAGGTAGGCTGGGGAAGAGAACAACTACACGGCTACTTTAGAGAGAACAAGGATGCAGAAATAGCCCAGACAAGTTTGAAAATGTGCTGGCTCTGAGTTTCTAAGTGTCACTTGTGTCTTTGAAAGCCAGCTCAGCTTTTCATTGCCTGAACTAGGAAGTGTTGAGTGGGTAGCCCCAGCCCAGGGCACAGAAGATCAGTTTTGTGCCCTGAAGTCAGAGGTGCTGTCATGTTTCCCTGCTGCTGCCCTCACTGCACCACAACTGGCTGTGACAGGCTGGTGTGAGCCAACTAATGATGAGGCTGTGATTCCCACAGCAATTCCTTTGGGGACTGTTGCCCTTTAGTGGCTTGTTTCCACAATGCTATAGCATGTTCCACAGCGGATGTGCGGCAGTTGACCAACGCATAGCCAGGTGTGGCTGGATGTGTTTCCAACCTGAGGTTTTTTGTTGGTTGGAGGGTGGTGTGAGCAGGATGCAGGATGCAGGATGAATGCAGAAGTGCAATGGAATTTACTTGAATTCTCTGTAGCATTATTTGGCTCCTATCTCTCTTTTCCTTTTCAATCAATAGAGTAGAAAATTCTTCTGAAGGAAGATAATTTTACAAAGTGCTGAGTTCAGTGTTCCCAGAGCCTTTGGCATTCAGCAGAAGACTCCCATGCTTTTAATCTATCTCCTGTGTTCGTACATTAAAGGAAATGTTTTGAAAGTGATTTGAGCAAGCTACTTGGATGAAACTTGTTAACAAATACTAGGACATGTGCCTGTAACTGTTATTTTGTTTTCAAAGTTTGCCCTTAGGAGCAGAAGAGATTTCTCATTGCTAGAAATACAATTTTTCTGTAAAAAAAAAAAAAAAAAAAAGAGGAGAATAAAGGCTCCTGTGATTTTTCATTCCTGTCTCTCTTCTGCTGGCTTTAATAATAGAAAACTCCCACCAGGGTCAAGGGTAGTTCTGGCTGATTTACAGACTGCAGGAACTGGGAAGTTGATGCAGGTTTAGTGACTGTCTCCATGGGACTGAGGGACACAGTGGAGGCAGGAAGCAAATGTCAAACCCAGGAACTTCATCAATCATTTCCTTTTCACCACTGTTTCACTTTTCAAAAAAAGAGGTCTCTGCTGTTTGAAGGGAGAATCCTTTTAAAGATTCTGCCCACTTGGTTGCAGCATTTTCCTGTCAAAGAGCTCGTGTGTAACCATGTGTTTGAGCTGGTGAATGCCCCCATTTCCCAGAGGGTTGGACAATACTGAAGTCATCAAGTCTCACCATTTTGATAAGCCATAGTCAAGCTGAAAAGTGTAGCATAAACATACATGTATCATGTTGCTCATACAGCTTCACTTGTGCTAAGAAATAAGGTTTCTCCAATGTTTTATACAAATTAAAAATAAATAAAATTGCAGCTAGAACAAACTGCCAGACCAGCTGTGCAGTAGTGTCCCTTCATGTGGTAGCAAACCTGGGGCTATCCCTCTTTCACAGAAAGATTTATCACCTCCTGTTAGTGAAGAGCAGCTGACATGCACTGGTCACCTCCTGTTAGTGAAGAGCAGCTGACATGCACTGATCTGTTCTCATGTGAAGCAGCTCTTGACAGCCTCCACGGTCTTCAGTGTCCAAAGCAACACTAGGGCCTGCATTTCCAACTGGGAATGTTGGGTGTGCCTGGGCCAGGGTATCTGGGAGAGAGCAAAATGGGTTGGGAGTAATTCGCAAAGTATGAATTTTGTGAGGAAAGGATTGCTGGCTTGGGATATTATGTGAAATGAGAAGCACAAGGATCTTGGTATGAAGCGTTAGGTAAGAAGTAAGAAAACGTGGGAACATAGCTCACAGGGAGCAGCAGTTGTACGTAGTGGAGAGTTGAGGATATGTGATGGGACAGTCATGGAGCTGCAGCCTTTTTTGTATTTATAAAAAATATGGCCCACCAGCAGACCTGTGGAGTAAAGCTCATCATTTTCATTTTGCATTGTTTCAGGAATATTTGAGTGAAAATAATTTTGTGGCAACTCTGCTGCTTTGCAAAGTCTCAAGGGCCACTGTCTTAAGCTAACAGCAGCAAGCAATGGCAACCTGCTATTTGAAATCCTGGTCTTCGGGCTCATTTGGTGCATTTTATGAGATCAGGTGCCCAAGAATCTTTTAGGTAGCCATAGCTTTCATCTAAAAATTTACTGATATTTAGGGCTTAGCAGGATCTCATTTGTTCTGCATGACTAGGGCCAATCTTAAAGTACTGTAATTTGGAGTCCTCTTTCATTTCCTTAAGCTGGTGGAAACCTCTTTAGAGATAACAGAGGCAGGAGAGAATAGTGATCAAGTAGAATGCAAAATGTATTTGCCACTTCTACATTGCTCTTCTGTCCCGAGAAACTCCTGCTTTCATTAGCTGTCAGTATTTTGGTGTGCCCTGGTCTGGGTTTGCCACCTGGCCTTACCTACTTTGCACTTAGTACCCTGCATCTTTCAAATCACTCTCATGCCAAATGCTTCTGTTGTTTCTCATTTAAGGTAACTGGGTAACTGCTTCCAGCCCATACAGCAATACTGTCTGTTAGTCCACAGGTCTGGTGCATTGGCACTTTGAGGGTTTTATGGGTTTATAATCATGTCAGTTCTTGTGAAGCACTCCTTTTATCTTTATCTAGGTGGCAATATGAGCAGCGTGTAGGTCTGCTCTGTGCATAGAAGAATCTTGCTTATTCCTTGTCTCCAGAAATACCACTTTTCACTCACTCTTCCTATTGATGCTTGTATGGTAAATCCAGCAGGAGAGACGGGGGGGCTGTACCAGGGACAGTGTGGCAGAGCTCCGCGCTCAGTGAGTGTCTGTAGGGGGTGGCTGTTCGGGGACAGAGCCCTTTGCTGTCGGCTCCGCCGTTCCGCACCCCCTCAGCACCTCTGCCACCGCCACGTTTGCTGTGGAAGTGCTTTTTCAGTGAGTCTTTTCCATCGTTACAGCCCGTTCTGAGCGGAACGGCTGCTCACAGCGGCTGGGCTGGGTCAGGACCTCAGAGGAGCGAAAAGATTTCCCTCCTCTCACAGGCTGGGAGCAGCAGTTGAAGTCTCCGCAGCTCGGTCTCTGCCGCCCCCTGCCGGGGAGTCTTGGGGAAACCGTAGCGACGGAACAGGATAGGGCCGCGACCGAGCGAGGGCTCAGAGCTAGGAGAGGGCTCGGGGCTGAGGGAGGGGCAGCTCAGCACTGGTTACCCTGGTCGGGTGTGGAACCCCAGCGCGAAGGCCCCTGCACGCCTCCACTGCTCCGGCATGGCTCTCGCTTGGATAAAATCTCTCGATCCCTTCTCTGAAATGGGGGCGAGAGCCCCAAACAGGGCGGCCTCCTGCCTCTTGCTCAGGACCTTCTCAGCACACCAGTGTTTGGCTTGGGTCCCTTAGCTACTCCCACTGCATTCGGCTGGGACCCCATAACTGAATCTTCACAACAAATTGTGCAAAACCAGAAATCCTAACTTTCCAGAGTGGCATTTAAACCCCAGAACAGGACTTTTCCTAAGACATTCCCCAAATCTCCTCAGGGTGCTGGGCCTTGACTTCATTTTTGGATGTTGAGAAAGGCAGAGAATCAGCCAATGCTCAAGGAGGGATAAGACGACCCCAATGGCTCCTGCTGGAGCTGTGGAGTGGCAGAACAATTCCAGAGCCAGCCTGTCACCACAGGGCTCCAGAGGGATCATGGTGGCCTGTGGAGCTCTTTGTTTTGCTGGAGTTTTCCTCTGTAACCCAGACTGGAAAAAGCTGAAGTGGTCTGAAAGCTATGCTTGGTCTTCCACGTGTCTTCACATTACTGAAAAGAAATGTTTGGCACAAAGCACAACACATGGCATCAGCCTATGGTTCAAAAAGCCAGCACAGGAGCATCAGGAGATGATTGCATTTAATGTGGATCGATTTCATGCAGTTCAAACTTCGTTAATCATACAAGGGGGATCAAAAGGGTAACTTGCTTAGTAGAACTTCTAGGTTCTACTACTCCCTCTTTTGGGTCATGAGTGTTCTAGTTCTGGTACAACTGTACAAGATCAGAAGAAGATGGACTGAGAAATCCAAGATGATAAGGTGGGAAGGAGAGTAGGATCCAGATATATGAAGCAGGGGAGTTTCAGATTGGATATTAGGAAAAACTTCCCGGGAAAAAGTGGTGAGGCATTGGAACAGGCTACTCAGGGAGGTGGTAGAGGTACTGTTAACAAAATGGGTAGACAAGGTGTTTCAGGAAATATTTTAGTTGTTACATGTTGTAGGGCAGTTGGACTTGATGATCTTAAAGATCTTTTCCAACCTTGATGATTCTATGATGTCTCAATTCTCTGACACACTGCAGAAGATAATTGTCCAGGAATGTTAAGTAGGTGTTGATGCTTTGGTACACTGCAGGAGGTAACTTTGTTTGCCAGTGAACATGGGGGGTAGGAGCAAGAAGTGTTATGGGGGGACCTTAATGCCCTGGTAACCTTTGGTAACCTAATATAACTTTCCCAGCGTATTGTTGTGTGACCGAGAGATGGGAAGTGCACTCTGTATTGATTGAACCGTGATCTTAGCACCATAAAGAGTTAACTATAAATGCACAGTCTGCACTTTCTGATCTGAACTCTTCCCTCCTTACAAAAGCTGTTTATTTTGTGACCTTGCAAAGATGGTAATTGACTACATGGCTACATGTAACAAGAAATGGTCAGGACAGTCATTGCACCTCTGGAGCTCAGCAATGCCAGATCTCAGCACCAGGGCCCACCTCTATGCAGGAAATCATCTGCAGGTTCCCACAGCTCCACAATACACACATAACACACTGGCAGAGGATGTGTTTGCATAAATTTTACTGATAATGAACTTAAATGGCATGTAATAGGAGGAAAACAAATTAAGTGTGGTAAATATGACTGCAAGAGAGAAAGAATTTATTCAGGAAAGTAGAGAACAGAGGCAAATTAATTTCTCATTAATTTATTCTTTGCTGTGGGGATGATAAATTCAGTTGTGGGCTGCTTTGATGGTAAGCTGATTCTTATTTACCAAGGTGTCACCTTTAAATCAAAGAAGGCTCTTGAATGTAGTGAATTATGTATTTGAAGTTGAGGATGTGATCAAATACTTTGGCAGAAAGTCAGTTTTACTGTTTCTATTCAGCATCAGTGGGCATTTCTGAAACCAAACTCTCTGGTTCTTGCAGCTCGTATTGTGATATTACAGTACAAATTCATGTGAAGTGGTGTGATCTGCTGCAGTAGCCCGCAAAATCTTTGTGCCTGGAGCTGGATACCAAAAGACATCTTGCAGGCAACACTTGTGTTTTGGAAAGGAAGAGTACCCAAAGAGATGCTCATATGGAATGAACAAATGGTTGAGAACGTGTTTTTCACAGTAGCAGTATAAGTTTTGTGGTTTTGCTTTGCACAAGCAGCCGCCAGCTGTTTGGTTTTCAACCCTCTAGCTGCAGCCACACCTCAAGCACTGTGTTTGGTTTTAGGCATTTCACTACAAGAGGAACACTGAGGTGCTGGAATGTCCCCAAACAATGTCAGTGAAGCTGGTGCAAGGCCTAGAGAACAAGTCCTTGGAGGGATGGGAAAATGGGGTTATTTAATCTGGAGAAGGAGGGGGAGGGGGGAAGGCAGAACTTGTCTCTCTCTACAACTGACAGAGGATACAGAGAAAGCACACATACTGAACACTTTCTTTGCCTATACTTCTGGGAGCTGTCCTGATATCAAAGCCCACACTGCTGAGGCTCCAGAGGAAGTCGAGGCAAAAGAGGAGCCTGCCTTGGTTGACGAGGGCTGGGTTAGGGATGTGTTGAGCAAACTGAATGTACATAAATCCATGCGGCCTGATGGGATGCACCCGTGTGTGCTAAGGGAGACGGCGGAAGTCATTGCTAAGCCACTCTCC
>VZRI01011084.1:489351-664565 GCA_013397515.1 Upupa epops | reverse complement strand
ATGACATGAAGCTAGGTGGTGTCACTGACACACTAGTAGACTCTGCTGTCATTCAATGAGACCTGGACAGAGAGAAACTTAATGAAGTACAACAAGGGTAAGTGTAGAATCTTGCATCTGGGCAAGAACAACCCCTGGTACCAATATAGGTTGGGGCCTGAACTGTTGGAGAGCAGAAGAAAGGGACCTGGGGGTCCTAGTGGACAGCAAGATGACTATGAGCCAGCAATGTGCTCTTGTGGCCAAGAGGGCCAACAGCATCCTGGGAGGGACCAGAAGGAGGGTGGTTAGCACATCGAGAGAGGTTCTTCTCCTCCTCTACTCTGCACTCGTGAGACTGCATCTGGAGTATTGTGTCCAGTTCTGGGCCCCTCAGTTCAAGAAGGACACAGAGCTGCTGGAGGGTGTCCAGCATAGAGCAACAAAAATTATGAAGATGCAGAACACCTCCCTTACGAGGAAAGGCTGAGGGAGCTTGGGTCTCTTTAGATTGGAGAAGAGGAGGCTGAGAGGTGACCTCATTCATGTCTATAAATATGTGAGGGGTGGATGTCAGGAGGATGGAGCCAGTCACTTTTCAAGGGCATCTGGTGATAGGACAAGGGGCAATGGGTGCAAGCTGGAACATAGGAGGTTCCATATAAATATTAGAAGGAACTTCTTCCCCATGAGGGTAACAGAGCATTGGAACAGGCTGCCCAGGGGGGTTGTGGAGTCTCCTTCTCTGGAGATGTTCAAGACCCACCTGGATCTGTTCCTGTGCGACTTGGTCTAGGTGGTCCTGCTGTGGCAGAGGGATTGGACTAGATGATCTCTCGAGGTCTCTTCCAATCCCTAATGATTCTATGATTCTCCCATGTAACAATAAGACAAGAGGAAGTGGCCTCAAGATGAGCCAGGGGAGGTTTAGATTGGATATCAGGAAAAATGTGTTCACTGAAAGAGTTACCAAATGTTGGAACAGCATGCCCAGGGAATTGGTTGAATCACTATCCCTGGGGTTATTTAGAAGACATGTAGATGGACATGATTTAGTGGTAATTAGGCAGTGTCACATTAATAGCTGGACTCTTAAAGGTCTTTTACAACCCAAGTGATTCTATGACTCTTTAAAATGTACCTTAGTAGAATACTGAGGCCAGAGATGGCCTTTAGCTACAGTAATAATCAAAGAATCTAACAGCTGACAATAGAATCAAAAGCTCTGACGTCAGAATGCCAGGGATCACTATTATTCATAAGCTTTCTGACACCTAGCATAGTCATTTTTATATAGCTTCAAGTTTAGTGTCCTTAGAGAGTCCTTTATATAATAGGATTCAATAGAAGTTTTAGGACTTCTCCCTCCTACAGTATATCTAGGTAATATAGTAAGAGCAAGAAGTGCTCCTACAGTAAGGTTTGGTATAGCAAAGTGTCATTAGCTTGCTTCTCAGATGTATTTAATGAAGAAGCATTAGAAAAGCAGGTGAGGTTTTCCACCATTCCTTACTCCTTCAAATCAAATGCAACTTTCCAAATTCGCCAATTTAGGGTCTTAACTCAAAAAATTGCATGTATTAATATCTACAATGATGTTATCAGTTGAGTTGCCATCTTCGGTCAAAGACATATATACTCTAGTACGCCTCACAGATGCTCCCAAACACTGGAATTTGTCTTTCTCATTTGATATGTATGGTGTAGATTATTCAGGCATAAAGACTTTAATCTACGTCTGCTCCATCTGATTTTCTGGCAGCATGTGACCCTTGCTGGTGGACTTGCTGTCCAGTAAAATTTACTTATCATGCTTCATATTTTGTGGAGAAACAGAGTAAATTTTGTGGTAACTGTTGAGGTGTGGTACTGCACACGGTCAGGGAGTGCCCCTTCCTTAACTGGCCTTTTTATTGCTTTGTACTTCTATTAATTTTGTTCAGATTATCTAGGCAAGACAGGCGCTAGTAGTCCCTGCGGTGCTCTGTTAGACTCTCTTACCTCCTCTAACACTTTGCTGCTGATTGTTATCCTTTGTTTATAGAGCTTATGCCAGTTTTCCATCCTGTGACTGCTTTAGTCTGAGGCAATTTGAACTAACAGGGAGCTGCTGTACCAAATACCTTAACAAAATTCCCGAAGTGAAAGCCTGTAATACTTTTTGCATCCACTAATTCTGAAATCCAATAGGAGAGAGGTTTGTGCAATGAGATTTTTTCACAAATGTACACTGTTTATTGCTTAGAACAGTGGTCTTTGCTAAATCAGTTGTAAGTCTGGGCTCTGATACCGTGGTATTTTACAGGTGCTTGAGATAGTCATGGGGAACTTCTGATGCTGCACTTGCCGTATTCCTCAGTAGCACAAACTGCAGTGCTTATAATTTCTTTAATGAGTATTCCAGTGAGATTCACAGCAATGTACTTCAGGGCTGGTGGAGTATTTAGTAACTGACAAAAATGTACAGTCAGGATTTCATCTTCTGGTGCATGGATGTTTATTTCCTGTGTGTTTTACAGTGTATTTGACCTGAAAGAGCTGTGTGCTTGAGGCAGAACTCCCATGCTGTTATGCCTATGGTGTTATCAGGAGTTCTGATTCACTGGCTTTACTGGTTACTTTGTTGGGTGTTTTTTCATAAATATTTCACAACTGTTTGGATATAAGCCAAACAAGCTTAATAGTCAGACACACGGACAACAAAAACCCCTGCTGTTATTCTGTGATCTCCCCACTTCAAGAGCGTCAATTATTTAATAATACTTAGGCTCATGTACTGTGTTTCATCTTAGAGTGCCTTATAAGCTTTAACTAGGTAATGTCTGTTATGGGCAAACAATGTATTTATTTTTCCTGTTCCAGTCCCTTCTTTTCACTGAGACACACAGATCTGCCTCTAGACCCTTCACTAGAGGCTGAAGTGACTAAGTAGTCAAAATATTTGCATCACTGGTTTACCAGTCTGCTCTGCCAAAAAAGCCACCCATCTTCCCTTGGTATTTAAGACATAAAGGTTGCAAGACAGAGTACAAGTTACCTTGGCAGAGTGTCACTAAAGAAAAGTCCAGTAAGCACAGCTCTTGAGGGGTGGTTCTTTCTCTTTAATTACAAAGACCAGCAGGAGATTTCACCATGAGTTTTGGAAGTTGCAGTTAATAAAGTGCATATTTTTAAGTGCTGAAAATTATATTAGTCACAAAAGATGCAGGGAAGAGCATCCTGTAAAAAAGCGGTTATCTTCTGTTAGCTTGACTAGTTCGGTTGAACAGGGTGTTTTGACGTGGCTTCGATATATAAGTATATGAGGGATGGGTGTCAGGAGGATGGAGCCATTCTCCTTTCAAGGTCATCTGGTGATAGGACAAGGGGCAATGGGTGCAAGCCGGAACATAGGAGGTACCAAATAAATATCAGAAGGAACTTCTTCCCAGTGAGGGTAATGGAGCATTGGAACAGGCTGCCCAGGGGGGTTGTGGAGTCTCCTCCTCTGGAAACGTTCAAGACCCACCTGGATATGTTCCTGTGTGACTGTGTGATCTAGGTGATCCTGCTGTGGCAGGGGTATTGGACTGGATGATCTTTCAAGGTCCCTTCCAATCCCTAATGATTCTATGTTCTTTCCCCGATCAAATACTCCTCTATGAAATATGCACGAGTCACCTCTTCAGTTCCTTGCATTAGGTGCTGCAAAGAGCTGCCTCTTCTGAAGCAGCCACATCTTTGCTTTCAGTTCAGGTCACAGTGAGTGGCATTATGATGAGCAGGAGGAGAACTGATGAGGGTGCACCTACCAAGTACCAGGTGCAGGATGGCTTTGGCCTCAGTGTGGAGCTTGTTCACTGGCTCCCATTAGATACAGACACCACACTAAGTAAGAGCAGCAGTGTATAGAACACAGCAGGATACTCTGAGTGAATAGTACTGTGACCTGTGTGTGTGTATTGTTATTATGAAACATATATTTGATCACATAGAAAACAGGATTGGATTAAGCTTTATTTTACATTTGAAAATTTTAATGCAGTGAAATGTTAACTTGAGGACCATATTTTGCCTTCATGCAGGCAATCATAATCCCATGCAAGTGAATGGCTCAGGTCATGTCTTGAG
The DNA here is from genome assembly GCA_013397515.1 of Upupa epops. Classification (NCBI taxonomy): domain Eukaryota; kingdom Metazoa; phylum Chordata; class Aves; order Bucerotiformes; family Upupidae; genus Upupa; species Upupa epops. The sequence continues at coordinate 660,476 of VZRI01011084.1, read as the reverse complement.
GCAGGTGCAGTTTCATTGTGGCTGAATTGATACCACTGCACACCAATGTAGGATTCCCTTTTCTGTTTTTTTAAGTAGAAATTGCTAAATTAAACTTGTGTAATAATAACTTCTCATTTCTTAAAAAAAGAGGAGGGTTGAAAATCAGCCCAAATGATGATGTCTGTCTTCATAGATCAGATCAGAAGAGACAAATCTACTATAGATTTCAGGTTTCTACTTAAGCCAATCATCAAACTTCAAGATCTTAATTTGTTTGAACCAGAGCATTTATTTTAGAAAATTCAATCAATTTTTAGTTTAAAATTTGTTCTGAGGTCTGTCGTGTTAGTGTGCTTTGCCAAAGCACACTTTCTCTTGACGGTGTAACATATCTCTAGTGTAGATGTTGTTAGGGGTTTGGTTCTAATCATTAGATCTCCTTATATTTCTTGTTATCTTCATATGATAAACTAAAGCACTTTTTTAACCCTTTTAATCATTCTCACGGTTCTCCACTGTCACTATATTAGTCAATCTTTCTTCACTGCTTAGCACAGGAGCTATGTATCATATAGTTGCTCTAGTAATACCAAACACAGTAGTATTGCACTTCTGGGCAATGTCCTTCTGCAACCTCCAGACACAGCTGTCACTCTTTTGCCCCACTGCAACAGCTTGTATTTAATTAACTGCTCTTCACACACCATGTAATTTTTAATTTCACTACTTCTTAGAATAAAATCTTCTGTCTGTTAACTCTTGGACTTAACCAGTAAAAGCCTTGAGTGGTACAACCATGTTTGAATGTCTAATACTGACATCTGAGCCAAATTTTTCTCTACTGTACCTCAGGCACATGGCCTGTGAAATTTTTGGAAGCCCTGGGTGCAGCGTCTCTCCAGTCCCAGGCAGGCAAATTGCTCATGAACAGATGACCTGGGCAGAGACATTTTGGTGAACCAAAAGCCCAAGACAAACATCATCTGACCAGTCTGCCTGCGCACTTTATCCCTGCTTGTGTGTGTTAGAAGTGGCCACTTTGTCGGATGCCTGGCAAGCCAGGAAACAGATGGTTGCTATGAAAACGGAAGAAGTATTGTGTCTTGATTCACATTTGAGGATTTCACATTAGGGCAAGAAAATGCAGCTTTATATGAGATGGCCAGCAGAACATACAGTGGGCCATGCAGTCATTTTAAACTGGTGGTCCAGTGTGTACGCACATCGTGCTTGCTGCTTTGTGCTATTGACTGTCATCACTACCTCAGGAAGAAAATAGCAAAGCATTGGAGTCATTAAGCAGGAACTTCTTCTGACATGTTTTTTACTGTTAATTCTGGGAACAGAGCAATGACTAGCTAATACATTCTTTCAACGCCCCCACTCCACAAGCAGGAATCATTTCCACTTTAGAAACAAAGACACTGAGATAGCCAGACAGGCTGCGGCATGTTAGAGGATGCTGCCCACTGCAAACTTGCAGCATCTCAGGGTTAGAAAGCAAGAATGTCCTTTTAACCTTTGTGTGCAGTTGCAGAGGAGACGAGGTACTTTACTAGGAGACCCAAATATGAGGATGTAATTGCGCCTAAGCAGAAGTAAGTTACTGCAGAGTTCTGTGCTGGCAGTAGCAGGACAAGTGCCAGAGTCACAGGGGACTGAACTTGGTGCTGCAGCGACCTTTAGTGGTATTTCACTAGGTTTTTGGTTCCCAACTTGATTGACTCCTGTGTGCATGAACAGTGGGAGGGCAGACAGACCTCAGACAGTAGGAATTTAGTAAATTCTTAACTTTTTTATTTATGTGTTTTGAACATAATGCATATCTGCATGTGAGACCTTGTTGGGAAGCTTCTTATTACTTTACTCCATGGTCAGTACATTCTGGTCAGCTCAGGGAATTTCTTGTCTTTCAGAACAGATAAAAGGAGGAAACGTTTTCACTAAAAAACCATTAAAGCACCATTATAGGATGGTGCCTTTATCAAGTCCTCAAGTAACCACTCAGGGGTTCAGCGGCTCAGTTGAGTTCCCCTCACTGTCTTCCCCTGTATGGTTCAAGGCTTTTTGCTGCTTCTTCTGTATCAGAAATGGTGCTGGAGGTGGGAGGGGAGTACGCTTGGTTCCAGCACTGTGACTGAAGAGCCTCTAAAGAGTTTTTTTGAGAATGACAGCTAATAAGCCAAACTTTGAACCTAAATGCAGACGTATACCACATGGCTCCTGCTGAGTACAGACTCTGGAATTTGGCATTGCTGCCTTGGGCTCTCCAGGATTTCAACAGATGTAGTGCATTGATTTAATGTTTAAAAAGGAAACCCTGCTGTGGCTTCCACAGCTTGTTTCATCGCTTTAGAAATCAAGCAGTAACACACAAACAATACAAAGCAATTTTGTGTTATAAACAACATCCAATGTTTAGGGAATTGGGATTAAAATAAAACGTCTTCAAGACTTTTGGCATTCCCTTGTCCTCCATCTGGTGATCATTTTCTTTTTCTCTTCCCATTTTTGTCTATTTCTGAATTTTCAGTATTTTCCTTGTAACTTGGCAATCTCTTCAATTTGCGCTTTGTTGTTTTAGCCACACACTTACCTTCACAGATCTTGTTGTTTACCCCAATAATTCAGAGCTAATAAAGAGGCCAACTTCACGCATGATACTGTTTGTGCAGTGAGCCCACCACAGCGCTCTTCATTGTAAAATACTCATCTTCCATAAGACAGTGAGAGCACAGTAAGATCATTTCTCTGTTGACATCCACGCTTTTGTTTATACATTCTTGAGACCTGGTGCTTATACTAGGCACTCTGTGTGATATGGGGAGGATGTCATCATGCTTCTGAAAACATTTCTAGAAATATAAAACTGCACAGATTTGCCGAATCTCCTTCTGTTTGCTTTCAAGGAGTTGCTTCCAGAAGCATTTGAAGGACTCTGCAGAAATAAATCTGTGTTCCTTTACCTGTGCCACTGTGTCATGGACATGCTTATACCTCCAGAGGAAAACAGTAAAAAAATCAGGAAAGACAGATGGGGTAGTAAAAATATACAGACCACCTTCTGTGTTGAGCATGACCATATAAAGCATGACATGAGGTTTTGTTGAGCATTACATGAGGTTTTGATCGTAGAAAAAGCCAACTGAGCGGGGAAGAGTTATAAAAGTACAAAAATATGCACAGAGCAGAGAATGTGACTAGGAAAACACCATTTGCTGTTTCTCATAGTTCAAGAACTAGGTGGCAAATCTGAAAGAAATTAAGAGGTACTTGTTCAAGCACAGTGTAGGTACACTGTTAGTCTTCAGAGGGCCAGAGGGCATGGCTGATGTTTACTGGGATTCAGAGTAGACCCATTCAGAGAAGAAAGGTCCACCAAAAGCTACTAAACACAAATGTTACCATCTCTTGTTCCAGAACTGATCACTGTGTCTCTGAAAGCTGAACAAATTTGTCAGGGAAAAAGCACTATAAGCTTCTTCCATTCTCTTACTTTTCCATCAGCCCCTCAGTCCTATTCAGACTGGACACTGGGCTCTCTCCTTCTGTGAAATCCAGCCATTTACGTTTCTAGCCTAAAATGTCATTGCATTCAATTTAGCTTCTTTAAGCTTTGCTTTCTGCAGTTTCTATCTCTCTTCTTTTCTTCCATCTCTCAACCATGTATTTTGCTTTCTTTACTACCGCTGCTCTTTTGTACTTTCTTTAGGCTGTTTTCAGAGATTAATTTGCTTGTTCTGTCAGATCTTTTACCTTGAAAACTTGAAAAGATCTGTAAAAGAGTTTAGCAGCTTGACACTCCATATTTTCTAGTCACCAGTAATTTGGGGGTCTAACAACAAAGTAGCTGAAAGAGCAGTTGGAGTATTTGCTCCCTAAAAAAGCAGGTTTGCCTAAGGAGTCTCTCCAGTTACAATTGCAATGTGCAAGAACTTGGTTGTCACTACTATTTTACTTATTCAGGTGTTTGTTAAATTTTTATGCCTTGAACTGAAGGGGTGATTTTGAAGAAGTGAGTTGCTGTGACTGCAATATTTGGCACAGTGGGGATCACAAAAAATGCCAGATGGAACAAAATTATTCTGATTTTTGATCCACAAAGAGCCTGTCAGTCATGCTGAGCTTGCAGCAGCTCCCATTGAAATCAGTGGCCCCAGGCCAATCCTGCTAGAACTACTTAGTTTAGCTGAGTGGATTGACATGAATGCTGGACCTGCCTTGCACCACAGCTGAGTTTTAAGAACACAGAAACAGATAGTGTCAATAAAATAAGGAGTTGCAAAGAAGCCCTGGGGAAAGGCAAAAGATTGATGCTGTACCATTCCTTCCTTTTTCTTTTGAAGCTCTTTTGCATTTTTTACCATTTTTTATCTTTTCTGTTTATCACTGAATCTATTCTGCTCCGTCTGATTTGGAAGTACAAATTAACTTCAGACTGCTACCTGAGACATGGCATTTGCTGAATCCTTTGACTGTTTTATTACACATTCTTATGTCAGATGATAGGGGGAAAATTTTTGTGATCATATATGGTTGTGGTACATTGGAGGGCATGGCTGCAAATGCCAGAGCAGTTCTAAAAATACACATAGGATTCACTCATCAAGTTTATTCAGGGAATTGTTTAGTCTTCTGTTGTGTTTTAGAGTATTTTTCAGATGGTAGTTCAGTTTAATTCTGAAGTACATCAAAACTCCAGATTAGACAAACCTGAATGTTTGTGTTTGTGCCTGGATTTACCCCCTCTTGAGAATGGTGTAGCTGTGATGCTGATTCAGAGTCCAAATCTAATGATTTTATTTTAATCAATCTTTGTATAGCAAAATCATTATCAAACATTATTAATATACTTAGAAGAATAAACATGCATACTGCTGAAGGAAGCTTGTTGTTTTGTCTGCATGAAGATAAATTGCTTGCAGAAGAGAAGGATCCCTTCAAAAGGTTCACAAATAACAGAGAATACATAAACTTCAAAGAATGAGTCTGGGAAAATAAAGAAGAAAGCAAGTTAAATAACAAAGGACCTGAAAACTGTGGTCACTGCATCTTCTGGATATAATTATTTTTGTCTCTCATGGTTTCACTCCAGCGTATTCACAGGTTCAGGTCCCTGTTAACAGAAACAGGAACAGTATAAGCCTACAATTCACTTGAAGCATGTCATGAACAGGACGCTTTCTTTGAAAACCAGCCTTTTAGCATAAGCTTATTTGAACTCTACCATCTAAATGGGAAGACCCTTACCTGAGATGGCATCACAATCCATAATGCAGAAACACTGAAGTGGTGGATTACACTTCATGGTGTTAGATTGTGCCTTTTCTTTTTGAAATTGCTTGCAAAAGTGCTGTGTAAGCTGCTAGCAACACCTTTCAGTTGAACCATGGTGCACTTAGGATGTATTGGTCTCCTGGCTTGCATTGCATAGAATGGTGATGACTGGGAGAAAGGAAAAATTACAGCAGAAGTAGGAACAGGAAGTTGGAAGTGAGTGCTAGGAGCATTGCAGGTGTTCTCCCATGTGGAGTTTATCAGTCTGTGGGAGAGGCCAAGTCCTTTAATAATGACTGTGCATAGTTATTACTGTCAAAGATAAGCAGTTAAGCTGCTTGACTGCCCAGCATCGTGGCCCCTTATGTACTCACACAGTACTGGAGGTCCAAGCAGTTTAAATGCTGCTTTGCACTATACCCAACAGTGTCAGTTAGATGCCTCCTGCCGGATGGCAGAGCTACATGGTGGCACAACTGTCTGGAGGTTCAGAAATGTGCTGCCAGCCCAGGTGCCTGTGTTCTGTGTGTTAGAGATGAGGCAGATGGAGCAGGAGAAGGTTGGCCACCAAAGCCACCAGATGAATATGTCCTTGGAGCAAATCAAGTAATGAAACCAGGTGGTTGAAAAGTCCCAGCTGGCCACCTGTAGCTAGGAATGACCCATCTGGAGGAATCAAACTTGAAGCTTTATTCCAAAGTTTTCAGAGGCTCATGTGCAGGTCCACAAGAGACAAAAGGGAAAACAAATGGGCATGACTGTGATAGCCAGCTAATATTTTTGCCAGGCTGCTTGCATTGCTTTTCCATGTCACATAACATCATGACAAATTTCTCCAGATGGTCAGACCTCCTTCCAGCTGTCCTTTGAGTGAGGACTATAGGGGAATGGGATCTTCTGGCAAATAGTTGCAACATAGAAAACCTATATTGGAATCTCCTAACTGTCTGTGTGCAGGTTTTTATCTTAGAGTTTGCCTGTATTAATTTGCAGCTTGGTGGCCAAGTTCAGCTTGGTCTCTAGCCAGTGGTTTTCCAAAGACAACTGTCTTTCTCTTTAGTCAGCCTTCTGTGCTTGGAAGAGAGAGTCTGTGCAAACTGTTATTGTCAGAATGCTGTTAATGAGCTTTTATTTCAGTGGGAGGTACTAAAAAGGTGTGTTTTCACCTGGTTTTTGGAAGTGCCTCCTCAGATGGAACACAGATGAGAGATCTTTGTGAGAAAATGAGATGCCACTGCTTAAGCCAATTTACAGCACTGGTAGCTGGCATCAGATAAAGAGATGACATATTCAGGACTAGTCTTTGTATTCTATGAGTTTTGAGTTTATTTTTCTACAGCATGCAAGTACTTCACGCTCCCAGTTCATTTTTCCATGATGCAGCCTTTTCACTAGGTAGACTGTGTTTTGAACATTCAGAAATATTGCTCAGATTTTTTTTCTGACTCTTAGCTAGCCAAAGGTTTCTATATATAATAATGATTCATCTCACCAGCCTCCAGGAGTGGCTATTGAAAAAGTCAGGCACAAATCCTGAGGCAAGTAAACAAAGGAAAACAATCTCTATGTATCATATGCCTGTATGAGCCCTGAACTCTCCACATAGTGAGGAAAACATGCTGTCCTCTTCTAAACGCTCGAGCTGCATTGGTTGCACTGCCATACTTTACTTTGTTGGTTGAGGCTGATGCTGGCTCTGGCTCTCAGTGCTGAGTCTAGAGCTTGGAAGAGACACTGGCCAATAAACTGGCTGCTGTCCAGTGAAGAAAGGGGGTTATTTGTGTCTGCCTGCATGGGGTTATTTGTCTCTGTAAATGTGTGCTCTATTCAGTGCTGACAATTCCCACAGTTTTATGGTACAGCTCCATATTTAGTGCTAGCCTATGAGTGAGACCCGGGGCGTTGTGTGAGCTGTGTAGAGGTCTTATGATTGTAAATACAAAAAGGGATGTTTTCCGTTTTCTTGAGTACAGCGGATTGGAAACACCAAAAGGTAAAAGCAAACTTTTCCTCCTAATTGTTCCTTTTAAAAATTCTATCACGGGAGTTTGGGTGCATGACATGGTTTCTGGCTGGCTGAAGCTGACAATACTGTATTCATCTGTTTTCAGTGAAACTGTGCTAAAGCCAGAGTCTGCCTTGGCACTGCCTGCAGCTCTGAGCTCCATACACACTGATGCATCACAGATTTAGAAGCACAGTGCTACTTCAAGGGCTTTCTACTCGTTGGCTCAGTGAACAGCTCGCACCAACCCACTCACTTACCGGCTGCTGCTTGCAGGCTCAAGTGATGCTGTTGGGGCAGAGGAGCAGTGACCCAGGAAGATGCCCCGTGCTTGCTGGAGCACACCTGCACTCCTGGGGTTGTTATGCACCTCGGGCAGCAGTGTGACTTCTCCAGGTGCCAGGCAGATGAGAACTGGTGAAGGTGCCCCGTGGGTTTGGTGTCTTGTGTAATAAAGATAAGGTGCACTTTAAAATAGGCATACAGGGAGGTTTCTGCTCTCCTGAGGGGAGATGGAGAAGCTGTGCAGTGCCAGCATATCCCGGGTTTAAGCCTTAGGGGATCCCCTTGATAATCTCATCTGGTTTCCCGTATAATGACAGAAACTGGAATTCCCCTGGCTCCAGGCCCGCTCCGTGCTCAGGCCGTGTGTGAGGGAGCTCAGGGCGCAGCAGAACCGTCCGGCCTCACTCTAAGCCGGCGGTGCTGGCTGTGGCCGGGGCCCGCCCGATGCGACGCGGGAGCTGGGCCGCGGCGCCAGCCGGGGTCTGCGTGGCGGGGTGCGGGTTGTGCTGCCCGTTATTCAGGGAGTTACCCCTGTGTTACTGCCTCATCAGAAGCTTCTGACCCGGCGCTTCTTACAGTGAGATCTTTGTCAAGTGGCGGTGCGATCTCTGCCTGTTCCTACCGTCCCTGCGGTACTGGGAGGCGTCAGACGAGCTGGCAACCTGCAGGGATGGGGAGCAGACATGGCCCAGAATGGCCCTGATCCTTCCCGTGAGGTTTTTCCAGCTGCGAGCACCAGTTACACAAACGTTTGCTGAAAAGCCGCGCCGAGCTCTGGCTGCTGACAACCGGCTGCAGGGGGAGCTGGGCTCAAGGCAAACAGTCTCCCGGTGCCCTTCCCTGCCAGCTGAGCTGATTCCTCCAGGTTGTTCTCAGTGCCGCACAGATAGGGCTGCTACAAATCCAGTTTTCCCCAAGTATGTCTTGTGTAGTTCTTCAGCATAACTCTGTTCCAGGCCTCGTGTGAGGACTGAGGCCGTCTGTCTGTGATTTTGTAAGAATCGGTTGGGTGAAACACAACTTTTGTGCTGCTCAGGGGTATTGGCCGAGCACTGCAAGCGTGTGCTCCAGCACCACAGCACCCGGTCAGGGCAGTTGATGCAGCCCTGGAGGTTCTGGACAGTTGCTGCACAGATGGTCGGTGCTTGCAGAGTAAATATGATGTAGTCAGAACTAGTCAGATTTACCACAGGTGTTTATATTTCTGCAAGGAAATACAGCAGCTCAGGGATCTGCTGAGGACCACAGCAACAGATCAGTTTAAGGATGGCAGAGCCAGCACAGCTCAGCCCTCTGGTGATCTCTGTGCCCCCTGGGTAAGGCAGAGATTTACAGCAGTAGAGTCAGTTATGTTCAGAGTGCTCTCAGTGCTCACGGTTGTCACTTCACCTCTTGTTCCTGCCACACAGTAGTAACAAATTGTGTCCCTTGGCTTGGAGTAGGGCTATTCCACAGCCCCAGTGTGAAACAACACATTTCTTTCATTAGCTCTTAAAAAACAAAAGGAGCATAAACTGAAGAAGACTGCTCTCAGCTGGGCAGCTCTCAAGCTGCTCCCTTACAGGAGGTGGCCGTGACTGCCAATTCCATGTCGTAGCCTGGTTCTGCATCTCACAGCCTGCTCAAGCAGAAATCTGGGGAAGACAGAGTCTGTACCGACTCCCATCCTGTGGCAGGAGGTGAGCACTTAGTTTTCATCTGGCTTTGGTTGCTTGGCCTCTGACTGTGTGTCTGTATACAGTGTTTTAAATCTATCTAGATTTGGATTCCTCTTCACCATGGAAACACATCAAATGACAAGTGAGCGATGACTGATAATGCCAGCAACAGGGAATAAGATGCAAAGATCTTGACCTTGTGTTCCTAGCTTGGTGGGTGCTGTTAGTGTTGGACGAGTTTTCTGTGGCCCCTGTGAAATAACTCCGTGTTGTAAGGTCAGCTCCTACCTCATCTTCTGCTCTGCAGCCAGCAGGCAATGGCGAAGCAGTGCACTGGGAAGAGCAGCATGGTTTATTTGTGACACATGCTGAGTTGAAGTGATTTTCCGGGGGGTCACTTGGGTGGTCAGTGGCAGAGAGAAGAGTTCTGTGCTTAGTCCTGTTGGGTGCTGTAGTTACCAGGCTGTGCTCATCTTGTGGCCCCGCACAGGTCAGCACAGCTACAACCCATGCTGGGATTTCAAAATCTTCCTCTGTATTTCTCCTGCATGATCAAATTGAAAACATAATTTTGCTTTGTCTTTTTTAACCTTTGTTTAAACTTTTTCTTATTTGTCACTATTTATCATAATGTATTTATTAAGATATAAACAGAAGAAACTACTGAAAACAAAGGTGCTAATGAAAAAGGGAACAGCTTTAGTTTGGTTCATGCTGCACTGTTAGATGTCTGTGAATAGAAACATAAGTGCAAAGGGCACAAGGAGTTGAAATGAGAGTCCATCTCTGTCATGTTTTTAAATTAAACATGTTTCTCAGTGTGCCCTGGGCTCTGCCTCATGGATAGGGTTTCAGTAACAGAAAGTCTGCTCAGCACAGCTAGAAGCACTGGTGGCACCAGGAATCCTCGGTGCCCGGGGGCTGAGAGTGCTGCTGGCACTTAGACCGCTCCCCACCAAAGGGGGAATGCCATGCTGGATCTGCACCATGCACTGCTCTGGAACAAAGCCTGTCAGCATCTGTGGCAGGAAAGTCACCAATTGCCATATGTCATTCTGCTGTGCATATGTTAAGTGGGCCCAACCAATCGCATGTGCACATTCTCTGTGTGACTTGTTGTCCCACACAATGAGTGCCCTGTTGTCACCAGCGCTAATGCGATGCAATCTGCTTTGCTGTAGTGCAGCAGGCAGCTCGTCTCTTCCTAGTGTAGCACATTTTGCCACATAAGTGCGTCTGCGGTATTGCCGGATGCTTTGCAATCTGTTGCTCTGCCGAGTGCAAGCCCTGCTGTCACGTTCGCTGTGGCCTGTTGTGCCACAAAGGAGCAGGCGGGCTGTGGGCAGGGACACGCTTGGCTCAGCTGCTGCCTGTGCACTGTCTGGGCCACTCAGCAAGGATCAGCCACATAGTGGGAGTGATGGATGCTGATAACAGGCTTCACAGCTCTTTGTCCACATTGTCCGTCCCATTCGTAATCAGTCTTTAATGATTTTGTTTGTATTTGCTTCGTGCACAACAAGCACATTCTGGACTGCAAAAGGGAAGAAGTGAGAAACTGTCTTACCTTACTTGGATCACTTCTTACACCAACAGCTGATACAGGCAAGGTAGAGAATCGCTCAACGTTTTGCTGAGAAACACAGCTCACTGCAAGAGTTCCTTCAGAAGTTCTTTTAATTCAAGTCTAGGAGCTTTTGTGCTGTGAAATTAACTGAAACAAAGCTCTGAGTGGGACAGCCTTACTGAGGATTACAGGCTGCGCTTCTGCTCAGAGGAGTCCCAGGACAATAAGCACAGACTTCTGCATTAGCCATGCACCACAGAGGCATTCTTCAGGGTGCAGGAGATGATGATGGGGCCACCTGTTGATCAGCAAGGATACAATTATTACTGAAAAGCTTGTGCTTTCAGATGCGCCACCAAGCCTGCTAACATCCACTTGCAGATTGTAGAATAATGCCTATATACATGAAACCTAAATTAGGGCTGCTTTACTTTCTGTGTGCTCTGAGGCTAAGTGCTTGGTTCCTAGACTGTAATTCCCTACTGTAGCTTTTCTCAGTGCAGAGCAGATGGCCCTCCTGCACGTAATGTCTTTTGACGTAACCTCTTACAGAGTCAGAAAAAAGCCCCAGTTTAGCAATGTAATTCATAACATTGACACGGCTGTTACCACTGAAGGTCTTGAAACCCAGTAAAATGGATAAAAGAGAAAAGAAAAAGGACACAAAAAAATTTCCCTGCTTGTAGAAATATGACTAATGCCCAGGCCTGCCTCCACTTGTTAAAGTGTGCTAGAAACACAACATTAACAGCTTGGCCAAACATTGTAAAATCACTGCTTCATCTGATGCTATTAGCTGAGTTATTCAGTAAAGGTAGAACTGGAAAAATAGTGATGCCTTGCTGGGCCTCAGGGTAGAGTCACACGTGTGACTAGGAGATGCTGATGAGCGTCTGCCCCTTCTGCAGGCTGTCCCACTCTGCTGCCCCCCCCATCTTGAGCGGGCTGGTACCCAGGGCCTGGAAATCTTTATCTAACCAGTTAGTAAATTGAAACATCCTGGACAGCATTTCAGAAAGAGACAAAAGTGGCACTTTGTGTTTGGCTTGTAAGGGTTTGTTCAGGCTGCCCAGTGTGAGTGACCAGCCACCCTGATAAGGAAGTTTGTGCTGGTAATTGGTTTAGAGTGATCCACATCCTGAGGTGGGATTCTGAATTGAAAACAATTCAGGATGTAGCTTGGGCAGTTTACAGCGTTGACACCAACACCAGGATCTGTCCCTTTACTTTTTATCTCTGCCTGTTCAAAGGCATGGTTTCGGGAGGTAAAGGAACTGATCTTTGGATTTGTGCCTCACAGTTCTCCTAAGATGCTGTGCACTGCCTTAGGTCACAGGCCCTGTCATGTCTGCCTTGCAGTGGGGCCTGACTCGCACCTGCCCGGCTGAGACAAGGAGATTGCTGGGTTGTGTTTGTGCCAAGTCCTGTCTAGCCAAGTGTTATCCCCTGAGCAAAAAGTGATGCAGGAGAGGGATTCTGTGATAAAGCCAGAGGTGCTTTATACTGCAGCCTCATGTTTCCTGGAAATGTCTCTAGGAATAAAGGACAGAGCTTTAAACAGCACTTGCTGTAGGCATGTACTTCATTACGTTCTTTATGCAAGGACACATTGAAATTCAGTTCAAAGACAGAGAGAAAAAAACATTTTGCACTAAGCAGAGATCAGATTATTTGGTAAGCACAAAAGCCTTTTGAGTAATAACTCTTCTGTGGAGAGTCAGATGGTTTCTATATGCTTAGTAGTCTCAGTTTCCCTTGAACTGTGTAATTCAATTGAGGTGCCTCGCTCAGCTTTTATACCATCTCATGCCAATGTATAAGAGCACAGCTATATTCCTTGGCTGGCAAAGCCTCTGAGCATCTTTTGTGGGGCCACTGTCTGCAGTGTCTGACCTTGATCTTCTTTGGGGGGAATACAAGGATGGTCTGACTGGGTAGAATCCAAGTTGGTCTCCTTCAGTGACTTGCCTTCAACAGTAGTTGAAAGCAAGGCTGTGGAAGTAAATTGTTGCTCTAAATTTCTGTTTGTACTGCTCAAGAGGTGTATAGAGGTCTCCAGGAGAGACAGGAACCTCTGCTGGTTTATGTGCTTCCTGACACAGGGTGTCACACAGGCCAGGTGATGGAGAATTCAGACACAAGTCCAGAGAGTGCACTGTATTGGCAGTGATGCATAGAAATATGGATAAAAAACAATCCAAGAGAAATAGAACGAAGAATTCAAGGATTTAAAAATAATGTTGTTTGCTGTCTCTGCAAGAAGCCAGTGTATTATGGTTACTGGTCCAGTTTTCCTTTTTCAGCAGAGCTGAATGTTTAATGGATTTAGCAACTGAAGGTGACAGGTGGGATGCTGATGGTACTGGCCAGAGCTTTGGAAGACCATGGAAAAGACACCATGTTACATCAGCTTACACATTATTTGTTCCCTGAAAATACAGCTAGGCTGAGGTAATAGATACAGGCTATTCCCAGACACCAAAGTGTGTGGCTGAACCAAACCATAGTGGGAAAGGGAAGGAGGATGAACAGGTATTTTTTGTAGTAGTAGTTGTTCAGATGGATTCAATCCTTCCAACTCTTGTGCCTAACTTATGTTGATGGATTAATTTCTACCTTATGTGTGTCAAACTGTGCTGTAGAGAAGAATAAGAAGCCAAATATCTTACCTGCTCGCTTTGTGTGGAGGGGCTCTCTCAGTTTTCCTGTTAAAGGCAGGAAGGGAGTTGCTGTTCATAGTTTTTCATGACGAACGTTGCAGTTATTTCTGAACACAGATCCAGAAAGTAGACGAGAGATGACCTTCAAGATTTACAGCAGGTCAAAGGAAGGTCATTGGGTGTCAGGAATATGGGAGGGGGCAAGAAAGGTGAGAAATTTCCTTTAACAAACAAAAGTTGCCGCCTCTGCCTGTGGGTCACCAGCGCCTTTAAATTGGTAACTATTTTCTCTTGTGCTAATTAGTAGGGGCTACAGTGGAAATGCATATTCTGTCAGCTTAAATTCAGTTAGTCAACTAGGTAGACTGTGCCTTTTAGGTATTTCTTTTTCCTGTTAGGCTTAATGTATTATCTAGGGATCCATCCTTTACTTGCTGGAGATTGTGAAAGATTTCCTGTGTCCCAGCTGGGATCACAAGTGCCTCTAAAGAGGTGAAGATACTTTCCAGGATTTCCTATCAGAGAGCATGTTGGACAGCTGGGTCATGATTTCTTTGTGCTACCTACATGTGCAATATATCTCTATGTTTCTTATTTATCTTTATATATACTTATTAATTCAAAGACCATTTACAATGATTCCCTTTATTTAAACATCCTCTAGATTATATCTGCCTGTTTGTGCCTCCAGGAAAATCAATCTGTGCAGGGTACTGAGGACAACTGTAATAAAGGAGAAAGAAATAAAAAAGACAGTGAAATACGACATGATGTCTCCAGAAGGAAAAGTGGAAGCCTCGAGCCAAAGTCCAAAGGTTACGTACCGTGGTAATGCTCTTATTTAACCTGGTTATGCCGAGTACTTGCAGGTAAACAGATTGAGACTTGCTGCAGTCGTGAAAAGACTACAGCAAAGCCGGATGAGACTCACCGCGACCCCATGCTCTGCATTAGACTGTGTTGCAGCAGCAAGCACCAGAACCCTTCCAGGTTGAGCTGTTGTCTCAGGGCCATATCCTTCCCTTGGGCATCCCCAAAGATTTGCACCACTTTGATTGAGGGTCTGAGGAGAAACTATGGAACATGCATGAGCCTCCTGGGACTTTGTCAGATATTCAGACCACAGTGATGCTTACTGTATGCACAAACCCCGATCTTATTATCATATGGAGCCTTAAATCCAGCTATTGTAGGGATTGATATAATTCTTAAGTGAGAAAGGAGTAAGAATGAATGCTTCTTTTAAAGATATTTTGGATTGTATCCTGGGTTATGTTTTGGTCAGCCTTTCAAGCTTTTCTGTTCACTTGCTATACTTTTGCCCCTTGCCGTGGCCTTGCAGTGTGCCTGGAATTTCCTACATGATGTAGGGCTGTGCTCGCTATTTTCTAGTTTTTGGCAGAGCCGAGCTGCACATACTCTGAGCACAGAGTCCCAGCTTCTCGAACGGCTACTTTTCTAAATGCTGATCAGCATCATTGTATTCAACCTTTGAACAGAGAGCTTAAATATTATACAGCATTTCTCTTTTTCTGTTTGTTGAAGCAACTGGACACCCTTCCATTACCCCATTATGTGCTTTTTCTTTGGGGACTCTGAGGGTAACAAACCACCCACACTGTGCACATTTCTAAGTTATATTGTGCAGGTATCGGTGTCCATAAATTTTCTTTCTAATCATGACCATCTCTTACACATAAATACTTGTCTGTCTTGTCAATAGGCAGCTCCAGATGATGTCTTTTGTTTTTTTCAGCTGTGAGTCTGTGTTTGGAGAGCTGTTGGTTTCACCACTTCTCTGTTCCCCTGATTTGTGCCTTCTCCCCCCTACATGCTTTTCTAGTAGGGATGAGCTGGTTGCTGGACCACTTTGCACATCCATACTGTGCCACTCTATCTCCGTGGCTTTTTAATTCTTGTTCCCCTCAACCTCCCAGTTGCTCCCCTTGCAATGAACCTGTGAGCAGCCCTGATCTTCAGCTCTGCACCTTCTCCCAGATCTTTGATATCTGTAAATCTGTCTACTGCTGCGTCCACAGCTTTCCCATGTGTGTGTCTCACAGGCACACTCAAGAAAGCCTAATCTCTGCAGCAACTTCTGACCTTGGCAATAGCCAAGCACAACTGTCCAGTCATTTGAACACACAGAGCTCTGCACCTGTTTGTTCAGTATTTCAGGGATTGGCAGATGTTTGTCTCCCCTTCTACCTCGCAGCAGTTCCCTGTACTTTCATGGGCCATATTCATAGGAATTTCTGTTAATGTGCAGCCTGAGCACTTTCCTCAGTCTGGACCTCTGGGTTCACTTTTTTTGTTTCATACTTTTCCAGCTGCCTCTAACTGATTGACGCTGAGTAACACCGGGTGTTGTCTCTGCTCTTTTACATGTCTGACCAGAGGTACTGGAAAAAGCCTTCTCTTCTGCAGTTCTCTGAAACTGCCTTTATCCTAGCTCCTGCTTCCATCAGCTTCATTTTCAAATCACAACTAATCCCCATGGCTAACACTTCCTTTTCATTAATATTCAGACACCATCAAAGTAACTTTCTTCACTGTGCTTCACCTATTTCCTTGGTGCTGCAGTTTGCATAGATAACTGCTATCTTCCTACCTCATTGTGAGCTGACACCCCACACTGGCCTAGAGCAGGGCACATGGACAGAACCTGCCTGACCACCCATGACTGCCCTCTTTGTCTCCTCTAAGTGACTGTTGAGGCTTTAGACTTGCTCTCTCTGTGTGGCTTTGTACCACTTCTAGCACTGATGTTCTTAGTGGGAAGATGTTTTGTTTGTATGGAAAATAATGCTGAGCTGATGGGACAGTGGTGTCAGAATGCTCTGTGTACCCTCACCTGCCTCACCCACAGTGCAGGGGAATTGAGCTTGGTGATCCTTGTCTCAAGTAATAACCTGTCAGAGAACAGAGCAGCTGGAGAGACATCTGCAAAAGTGGAGGTGGGGTGGGGGGTGTTTCAGATCTTGAGTGATCCCCAGTGAAGAGTTAGCTCACGGCCCACATGACACTGTGCCCTTCTGTTAGCTGGGAGACAGGTGAAAGTGGTCAGCAAAGCTCAAAGTTTTGGAGCTTGCTTAAGCACTGCATCTACCTCCTTCTTTGTGCTTATCCAGTCTATCGCTATATAGTCTTGGGGCAACTCCCCAGCATTACTCACCACCACCTCCCTGAAAAAAGGAGATTACTGGATCAGATAAGGGAGTATGAACCTTGTTGAGCCCAGTGTTCTGTCTCCCACGTTATTGCTGTAAACTCTGGAGGTGAACTGCGCTGTTGTTCCCACCCATAATGGCACTCTCATGATAAAGCTTGGAGTAAGCCCTATTAAAAATAGAATACAGTCATAGCAGAACCAGTACTCACATTTTACAATGAAGAATTTTACAAATTCTCTGTGCTGTGGAGTGGTATGATGTGTGTGCAGTGTGGCTGCATCTAATACTGCACTGCTTGGGATTGCCAGGTCAGTTTAAATCTAGAAAAAGGCCAAACATCATGAAGACAGCGGTATTCCCCACTCCATCCATGCAGCTAATGTAGAGCTGCACTGAAGTGTCCCCATCCTGTACTGAACAGTTACAACCTGAGTGTCAGTCCTGGACATTTTGCCAAGTATAATGCTCACTGGAAAGTTTAACATCATAGGTGAAAGGATAAATCAGGTATCTTGCAAAAACAAAAATTGTCTGCTAAGACTGTAGAGGAGGCGAGCTTAGCAGAACAGTGTTTTTAGATGTCTGGATGAAACTCTTGCTCTTTGGGTTCTGCCAACAAAAAAGAAATAATTGAGAAGGATCTTTACATGTGGTTGGCAAACCCACATGCCTGAGGCAGGAAAAAAACCCTGTTTGTAGTTTGGTAATCCAGTGACAAAGCGAGCTGCACTTACAGCTCAGTGCCCTGTAAAACAGGGAGTAAGTCTAGTCTGTCTTCACTGGAGGTCCAGAAAACAAAACACATTGCAGGGTGAGCATGGGTAGCGAACTAATCTCCTTTGAACTGTGTAAGAGGGGTGAAAAGGGACAGGTGCATAATAATCATAGCTCCTGCACCATGTGCTCTGATGGCCTCAACCATCAGCCTTAGTGGAACACTGACTTTACCAGCGCTCAGGGAGAAGCTGTAGTGCCTGAAGCTCCAAAGCTGCTCCCTTTGTGTGCAAATCTCTGACATCTGATAAAGCTGTTCAGAAGCAGTTACGAAAAAGCTGCTTTCTGCTCCAGTCTAATGACACGTAGGTTACCTGTTCATGCTCTCATCTGTAGCACAGTGAAGGGCATGGAAAGCAACGTTTTTAACATTCATAGCCCTGTAATATGCCAGGGGGAGTTTAGGCCAGGCATTAGGAAAACATTTAAAGGGTCATCAGGTATTAGAACTGGCTGCCCATGGAGGGTGTTGAATTGCTATCCCTGGATGTATTCGAAAGTTGTGTACATCTGGAGCTTAGAGACATGGCTTAGCACTGACTGGGCTCAGAAGTTAGGATAATGTTTGGACTTGATTGCAAAAGTCTTTACCAACCTAAACAAGTGTGATTCTGTGAAACACTGGAAAGGGATAACAGGGAATAGAAGGATTAGAAAAAAAGCAGTTGTAGCCACTGATTGGAAGGTGAATGATTGTCAGTTTTGTTGTAGCCTTTTTCTTAGCTCTATCCTTCTGGTGGACTTTGGTGGTGGTGTTGGTGGTCTAATGATTCTTTCCCTCCTTATATCCTATTTTTTCCATGCCTCAGCTTTTCATTGTCCTTGAAAAGCAACACCCTGCTGCTCATTTTTTCCTAGCCACGTGCACTCTGGGTTTCAGCAGTTTTTCTTTTCCCTTCTCTTCTGGTACAGTCTCTACCCCTCCCACCTTGCCAAGTTTCTCGCTTCTCCAGTGGGAGCTCTAGCTCTCATAGAACAGCAGCAATCATGTAGCAGTTTACAACCATTAATCAATTAGGTGTCACACCTCTCCACAAGGCAGGTAATTATTTATGAACATTGCTAACCTACTGTTATTTGGCTTAACAGATTGTTCAGCTGCTTCTGCTCAGAGGGCCCCAGACAACAATGGAAAGGTTGTGAAAGGTCACAGTTGCAATGAACAGCTAGAGCTGTGGGGGGGAACTGTAGACATCTGCTAACATACTGCTTCACTCTGAACCCTCCTTTTACTCTTGAGTTTGTATGAAATGTGTTCTGTGTTTGTAGTGTGAAATAGGCTGCGTCCCCAAAGATGGCAAGCCCATGGACCACACTGAGTTCATCATTCTACACTTCATAAAATAGCAGAGGAACTGGTCTGTCATCTTTTTTCCCTGTCTATGCTGCCCTGCTCATGTAAACCAGGCTGTGCTTACTCAGGGAGAGGTGGCTGCTGCTGCTGCTGAAGGCAGATAGCTAATGAAGTGATGATGTGACTTAGTGTGGGGAGTCCCAACCTGAAGTGCCACAAGGCTTTTTTCCCAAAGGTGGAAGATTTTGTTTTTAACCTAAATTAATTAAGAAGAAGCAGAACCTTAATTAAGAAGCAGGTTGCCTCCTGAACAGCTAACCCACTTCAAAGGGCTGAAACCATACACTTATTGGGGAACAAAGAAGAGAAAACAGGGTCAAAACAGACCCTATCTGCGCGTTGTTTCCAACCCATTCATCTTGCGCATGGGAGGAGCTCTGCTGGCATTTTAAAAATGGCAGTGGAACATCTGCCACCCAAACGGAGAACTGGTGTGTGCAGGAAGGGCATGTGGTTTATTCAAAAGCCACTTCTCCCCTTTTGAAGCAGATGAGCCAGATGTACTTTTTTTTCCTCTCAAGTCCTGGTCATGGTCCCACTGACTGCAGTTGATCCAGGATTTTCCTCTTTTTGTCTTCTAACTTAGGTTGGGTTTCATGTCATGAATGCAGAAGGCAAATGGATAGCTGTTTCATCCTCTCATCAAGCCAGGTACAGCTGCTAGGTGAGGGCCAAGTGGTTTAAGAAAACCAAGAAATGAGTCTCTTGGTTGTGGGAACTCTTGGGCCTCAGTTCCCACAAAGCTCAGCGTCCTGGAAGAAAATCCTCAATATCAGGTAACTACTGTGTTCCTCACTTGCTTCCTAGTTGCCAAGTTGCATTCCATGCCATTTGTTAATGAGGTTTTGAATAACGGGGAAGGGGTGGGTGGTGATTTTCCCATTAAACCAGCAGTGTTTAAACAAAAAAGCATCACCATTTCTTTAGGAAGAACAATCTATGGGCAGTCACCCTTCTCGCATATGGACTTGTTGAACATGGCTTCCAGCTGTGCCAGCCCTGAGTGCCGTCCCTACAGGCTTCGCTAAGTCCCGTGGGAGGTCTGTGGTACCTTTAGGTGAGTACGTACGCAGGCACTGCTGCAGGCCTGGCCTGGTGGTACTCTGGAAAGTGCACTTGAAGGCTGCACCCAGTGTTAAAAAGAGGTTGATGTAAGAGATGACGATAAACGCACAAACCGCTTTCATTTTCTTTATTTTCAATCGATACTGTATGAATACAAAGGTTCTAGAAAGCTACAAAAATTCTACCACTTTATCAAGAAGGCATCAAAATGTGTCACTTTGCAAAGACATGAAAACACCTGCAGTAACCGACACAAAAATAGCATTTTTAGAGTGATGAAATAATTGCACTTAACTGTCATGGATATTAAAGTTATCACACATATGTACCGCCAAAGCTAGAATACATTTTTGTTTTTTTTACAAAGCACTTTATAAAAAAATTCTCTGCACACAAAACCTATAATTTTCATATTACTATCATACTAAAGATAAATTCACTTTAAAGCCAACACTTAAAACATTTTAAACAAAAAAAAGGTACCAGTACCTACACACAGACAATAACAAATACAAGAATACTGTACTGCCAAGAGGTTTGACTGAAACTCCTTTTGAAAGCTTCTGCAAATATGTTAAGAAACCATCGGAGAACATTCACTTTTTCCAAAGAGCCTTCCCTCGCTGTCTAACCTAGAGGTACTTTATCATCAAAAGGCAAGTTCTACATCAAAAGTTACCAGCAGCAGTACAATATTAAAGTAACCACTGACCATATATGAATATGCTTAAGTCACAAACCCATTTTATACACATTACACAAATAAACATAAAGTGAGAATTCCATTAAGTCATTTACAAATGTGAACAAATGCACATGGCAAAAAAACCCCAAAACAAAACAAAACCCCAACCTGTTTTACATAAAACGTACTGAAGAATTAAAGGCTATTCAGGTTTTCAATGTTATAAAATTCTTTTGTCTTCTTTATTTTCAGGCACATATTGTATTTTTTGTCTGCAGTCATGAGCCTGAATCAGAGGCCCACAAAACAAAACAAAACAAAAACATATATTCTGTAAGGAGGTAACAGGGATCCGTCTCCTTTTAGTCAACCGAGTGCATTTAAGATTTAATTTACACACTAAAACTAATTACATGATCTCAGCAAGAACGACCTGAAAAGTTAAAAGATGAAGATGTCCAAAGTCTTTCTTGTACTTTGACTTATCCAGCCTCAATCTTTTTTAGGGGGCTAAACATCTCATTATGAAAGATAAGAGGGGGGGAAAAAGAGATCATCCTGAGAAAAGTACAAAGCCAGACTCCGTTACGCACATCTGCTGTGTGACTGTGTATCAGTACAAGTGTCGAGAAAAGGATAGACAAAAGGTTTCTCAGTATGAACTGGCTGAGTGATCCAGGAAAACTATAAAGGGAGCTGCTGCAGAAAGCAAGGAGAAGTTGCAGTGGAAAAATAAATAGGTATGGATTAGCACGTCAAATGTTGTATCTGCCTTCACTGGCCAGTTACTTACATTCAACATTAATGTACACCCTTCATTATTTCAGATAGCCTAGACCGTAGAGGTTTTAACGGAAGCAGCTACTGCTTCTTGAGCTGCAGCTGCAGAAGAAAGGGAAAGCGAGAAACAGGCATTATAACTGCAATTCCTTCAAAATAGTGGTGCAGTACCTAAATAAAACCATTTTGGAATTCAAGTAAGTAAAAATACATTTGCTATCAGTAATTATTAACAGCCCCAAATGGTACCATTCTGCTTATTTTAATACCGTAATGAGACAGAAGTGTACTTTTTCACAAGTATCAACCAGTACAGCTGAAAGGTTTGGTAATAACTGAAAATATGCTCTACTTGTGGGGCAAAACTGTCTTTGCCCTATTTCAGTCTCATCATTGAGTTCAACTTGTTTTACAGAGGCGAGATTTAGACCTTGAAGGAATAACAAAAATAGTATTTTAGAGACAGGGAACTTGAATTATCACAATATTTACCACAGTGTCACAATATTTCTATATATAAAAAGTTAGTTTTCATCAAATACTTTAAAAATCAAGTTAAAAGTGTATTCACAACTATATAATCCCTCTGACAGCTTTTGGTTTTGCTGATATTTCTTCTAATATTGTTTTCTTAAAAATCTTGCTCCTCTTCCCCTCGATGTCAGTGGTAGTGTACAGTACGGCCCCCGTTCACAGAAGGTATGAAATACAGACACTTTATTAAGGGGAGAGGTTTTTTTCCCGAGACATCATCTGGGAGAAAAACAAACCAAAACAACCCTGTGTTTTGAATTGTGCTGGCCAGAGTTTCTCTAACAGCACCTTCATCCACAGCACTCACGCTCAACATGTTTAACACCACACAATTGCATTTACTCTAGCAATTCTGTTCTCCATTTTCATCTTGTTTGATGCATCTGACTTTCAGCAACGCACAACTTTGTAAACAAAATCTCCCATCTAAACAGAAAATCATCAGAGATACAGAAATATTATTAGAGGAGAACAATAAAGTCACATTTGTCCACTGTCTGAAATTCTGCAGTACACGGAGCTCTCATTATGCAGATGCATGACTGGATAAATATGTGAATGATGGGGGAAAAAAAGGTGAATAGTTTTCATCTTTTATATCGCAGACAAATCAGTTGCTGGTTTGCAATGCTGACAGAAATGGCAAACAGTAGATTATTCTTCAGCAGGCTGATCACTTGCAAAATTACTTTGCTATACCTGGTGCTCTTTTGTGAATGGAGGCCTGTAGATTCAACTTATTCCAATAAACCAAAGGCATTACGGTGATAACTAAATATTTTTGGTCTCTCTACAAATTGTCATTATTATGGCAGCACTTTTCTAAGCTGGAATTTCAAACCAAAGGCACTTTCATGCTAGAGTGCAGAAGAGTCACAATTAATTATTTGGTCATGAAATTTTAAAAGGCAGCATTTATTAATACAATTAACTTTTCAGGGAGAACTAAGAATCTGTAACCTTTCCTTTTGGTATAGGCATTAGCTGTGTAGCAGTGGGACCGACTCGTGCGGCTCGGCAGTCAAAGAGCGTTTGTGGGGGGAAAAAAATACAGGTATTTTAAAAATGGAACCAATTAATAAAACAATATATAAAACTTTCTGTTAAGAGGCTAAAGGTACTTCTAATATAATGCTAAGGCACTGCATATTGTAATGCTTTGGCAGCTCAATTAAAAGGTTCCTACAAAAAAGTAACAGTAACAAGATAAGTACTTCCAGCTTACAAAAGAGCTCACAGTTTACAGGCAGCCTGTTGGACTACACACCCCACACTGAACAGGTGAAGGATTAAGGCTTCTCAGAATTAACATATACAGGGTATGGATCATTTACAGAAATGTAAAGAAAAGACGATGGAAGTAGTTTCCCTAATAACACATGTGAACACCAATAAACGTTGTGACTTTTGATACCCTATAGTTACGGCATACGTAGAGTGCCAGGCTCTGTAAAAAATCTGTACCTGGTTTTGCAGATTGACTTACATCCTTTATATGCCTCAAAGAGTTTGCTTGTTATTAGAAAACAAAATAAAATACCAAACCCCACAATTCAAACCCTAAATAAAAGACAACTTTAGAACAAAAAACAAAACAAAGTAGTTTTTGACTTGTAACACCAAGTGCTTAGAATAAAGGGCTACCGTTAGGCTGTTACAATGCAGTGCTTTTCCTGATGTGATTGTTAGTGTTCAAAATGAGTGTTAAGAGACCTTACCATGGACATAGTTCTCTATTCCATTCATGGAATATAAACTGAAAGATCACCAAACCTAATATCCACAAGCAGGTAACAGCTAGATATCACAGCAATCAGCCACCTACTAGAGGCAACCTGGAGTTATATCAGAGGCAAGGTAAGGCTCGGAGCTGTTGCCCTTCCTCTCAGTGATGTTGGTATCATCCTCTAACCCGAGTCTCCCCAGTTAAGTATGAGCATGGTCTGACACAAACGTACAGCAATGCACTACCTTGTCCAGGCTGTGTTCACATCTGGATAACTTGACAAGGGGCAGTTCTAATAGAAATTGATGGAAAATGTGGGAATAGAATGTAAAAAAAAGCAAGACTCGCTTTTTGAAGACTACATCACCGTGCCTGGGAGGAAATTCTAGACTTAAATTGTGCATTGGCACAGTATCAGTAAAGGGCAGGGAGGAGGGATCTGCAAAATGTTAACTGCCTTAAAGACCTACAAGGGGACACACTCTTTGCTGCTGTATCATGATGGATCTCTAAGAGAAGGTGGCTTGTGCTTGGCCAGGAAGCCCTCAGCCTTTCAGACAAATGTTTTGCTGCTGGCCCAGCACCTGCTGAAACAACTGCTGCTGGGGCAACTGGGGGACACTGCTGGGTGAGCAGCAGAATTAAAACCAAGCAACACTCTCTAGTGTAGCCCAGAGGAATGAGCCTACTTTTGTCACGTGTGCATACCTTAGACAACCGCTCACACGCACATCTGTGGTTCAAATTCTCACGGTATTCAAGTATCTCCAGCCGTACTTCACTTCCTGGATTCTTCTCTGAATACACTGGAAGGATGAACACTGCCATACCTGGATGCAGAAGGATGTCAGACCCCTATGCGGTACATACACATACGTTTGTGTAAGGTCTTTGCCAGTTGGAACTGGAGAGACTACTGGGAGAGGCATAAGAGCACCATCATAAAGAGGAAAAGGAAAGAAAGGATCTCCACTTTGCTTTGCCTGATGACAGTTGTGATTTTCTAGCATCTCATAGATATTAAAGCTGCTGATCCTCACAGAGGTCTATGTATTCTCTCAAACACGTTAGTGTTTTGCTTTCAGTTTACAGATTACTTGACGCTGTCGCAAAGTCAGTTGTTTCCGCTCATCTGTTAATTTCAGAGTTGCACGCTTTTCGCTCAACTTATTAGAAAACATAGTTGTCCATATAAAATATAACTGCACACACAAGACTACATATAATGCAAGTCTACATCTTCAGTATTTACCTACTTATTGCAAAATGAGCCATCTTTTTCATTAAATAATCAAATTTTCATATTAGTACAATACAACTTTATACTCTTTTAAAATACACTAGATATGTTAGGGATAAGGGATGGTGTTTTCTTTCTCTGCAATACCTGTTGGAAAGTTTAATGAATTACAAGATTAGTTTTAGTGTTGAGGAAAAAAATACAAAATTTGCCTCATCGTAGGAGTCGTCTGTTTCTATCAGGCATTTCTTAAGGCTGTATTTTCCATTTGGTTTCAAACAGAAACGTGTTTCATTTGAAAAAAATAATTTAGTGAATTACATTCTTCCGTATCTTCCACCCTAATTAGTTACAAAGATAATTCTATAAAGATTATTAACTTTGCGTACTCATTTACAGTTATAGCTAAAGATTCATTCATTTCAATTTCACTTGCATTGTAAAACAAATAGTTCATGTTGGAAAAAAGCCTAAAATAAAGTCTTCTAAACGCTGTCAGTTTTTCCCCATGGCAAATGCTCTGTCGTACATTTTTCTATCAGAATTAAAAATAGGCCTCCACAGACAGAGGCGTTAGGTTCTTAAATACAGTCTTCCCAAAGAACTGTGGTTTACAAATTTGAAGAACACTTAGTTTTAGAAATAATTTTTACAACTGTACCAGAATTTCACAGCTACAATTATATATGAACACATTAAAAATGACTTCACTAAAACAGGATTTAGAAAAATGTGGGTGAAAGTTGGGCCAGAGGCACTGCCACTTAGTGTTGAGGTTTACAGTCTGTGTTTTGATAAAGAAGTGAAATGAAGTGTATATATAAATAACTGCTCAGTCCTTTACAAGCCGGTAGATGTGATGCTGTGCTCCATGTTCGCTGTTTGACACTTCAAATACACAAGCCATGCAGAGCAGGGTTTCTTGTGTATCCCTGTTTGTTACGACCTGTTTGAGGGAAGGGAAGACATGGACAGAATGTGACAACCTTGGCAACACCAGGGCTAAACCAAGAAGTTACTGATTTAATTTCTGAAATGTGTGTCCCCTCTCAAATTGGCAGTTTAAAGTGACCTTCCTGACTATGCTCATATACTGTGCCCTGGGGCTCGGATGGTGGGTGTTTCACTCCCACTAGAGGCACTGAGATCCATCCCACCCTAGCTGCTTGACCACGAGCCGCCATCACATGCTCTTGGCTCAGCCTTCTTCAGCCTGAGCCCTGTGTTAGCAAAGGGAAACCAGGACACCCTTGTGTTTGCCTGCCTAAAGACAGCTAAGTGGGGAACGCATGGCCCTGGACTTGTGGCCTTACCTCTGTGCCATGTCACCAGCCCTTGGTTCTGCCTGCATACTGTGGCAGCAGCAGCACGTGGTTCTCAGTGCTTGGCTGAGGGTCCACCACAAAGCCACAGTGAAAGCAAGCTGAGTAACCGGACAAAACTGGCTTAAAGACCACTCTATGTCCCACTGGTCACACAGCTCGCTGCTTCAGCTCACTTGTGGCTGCACCCATTGTTGCCTGCTTCTCTGACCAAGAAATCATTACCACCACCATCTGTGGTATTAGAACTGACATCTCAGGGAGAACACAAGATGAGTGGGATGGTTCAAAGTTACTGCCTCGGGCTCTCTGCAGACAGCACCTAGAGACTCATACGTGAAAGACAAATGGCTGGATTTTGGGAATCTAACAAAGATGTTTGTTCCTGTTCTCAGCCAGCCTAGCCTTTTCATCCTTAGCATCTGTAGCGCACAATTCCAGGAGTGTTACTGTGAAGTCAATGGGATGATTTGTTCAGTGGGAACCACAACTAAGGGATTCGGAAGCCGGATCTAAACATTACAAGTTAAACCAGTAAAGCAAAGCCTGAGAGCATTCTAGAAATGGAGAAATAAAAAGGGAGTCCATACCAGTAAAATCGTGAAGTTTTCCAACACGCTGTTCATCATGTACTTCTCTGGTAAATGCTTCAGCTTGTGTATGAAGTTGATCATGTATTCACACATCGGAGAGCGATTTATCCTGTACACAAACCGGCCATTCTCAAACCTTGCATATTCAGTCTAAAAAAACCCAAACAGCATTTAGAATGGAATAATTCAGAAACAGCAGAAAAGTGAGCATTCCACCAGGTCGGTTATTTTGTTTGTGTAGACCAAGAGAAGAGAAGGTGACTCTCACACCCACACCTGCCTGCTGACTCTGCCTGAGCTGCGCTGTGCTTCACTAAGAATTCAAGGATCCTCAATTATTAGAAGTTATAACTGCAATACTTGGTGCCTAACCTGTGAATTGCAACACAAAGGATACGTGAGGACTACACCAAGGTTAAGTCCAAGTGAAGAAAAAATTAGGCAGAAAACTTTGTGGTTAAGAGGATTTTACAGAAGCTTTGAGGCAATTGCTAAAGGAACAGCAAAACTAAGCTGATACATTTCTGCATAAACACGTGGGTACAAACACAACTACATTCCCGCATCATCTGTGGACAACTACAGAAAGATGCAAAACTGCAGTCAACAAAAACCAGTCATTTAGATTGCAGGGGCTCAGAAGAGGCTGGAGAGGGTACGGCTGTGACTCCAGGTTTTCTGCTCCCCCGCTGCCAATGGCTTACATGAGTTACTCAGTGAACTTGGGGGAGGACTTTGGCTTCTAGAAATTACAATAAACTTTAGTCTGGTCACCATGTACAGAAACCTTACACAGTATAACAAGATGTGAACAGTGACCAAGACATCTTGAATGTCCTAGCTATAGCTCTAGGCTAAAACTGGCACCCAAAAGCCATACTGCTGGTAACAGAGGCAGGTGTAGGGCTCAGTACACAGAAGAGAAATTGAACAGCTGCACTATCAATGCAACAGCTATCTACAGCATCACCATTCATGTGGCGTTTTAAATGATCCTAATCACTGCTAGGAAGGAAAACACTTTTTCAGGAAGAATTGAAGGAAGGAAAGAAAGAAGAGCAAAGTAAGAGTGAAATAAAGACAAGAGAAAAAAACCCGAAGTAAAATGAAAGGGATCCAGAGAATCATCTGACACATCCCATCACAACACCCACCTCTACTTTCTCTACTACTTGCTTTCCAAAAGAACAGACTTTGGTGGAACAGGTGATTGTCATGTTTTCTGAGCTCTCGTACTGACTAGTGACTCCATAAAACGCTCCTGTATCATCTTGAATGTTGCAGTTTAAGTCAGCCTGTTGGGAAAAGGTAATAGATGTTGAAGACTTTTATTTTGCACTTGACAACGTCAGTAGCATAAGCTGTAATTAGCTCCCTGTTATTTTCAAACATAAGGGGGGAGGGGGTAGTGTTACAGTGACAACTCTGAGAGTGGAAAAAGCCTCTTGGGAAACTACCTGCCTAATTGTTGCAGGAAAAACCTCAGGGAAGCAGCAATTTCTTCAAACTTTAAACAACAGAAGACAAGCCTGTATTTCTCTGGGCTACAGGCAATGTTCTCATCTAGCAGATCACTGATGAAGTCCCTGGAGCAAAGGGAATGATCACCTGTGAGGAGCCTGGCTGCAGGGCTGACTCCTCTGGAGGTAAAATACCCTGTGGCCTTGAATTCCATGGAGCCATGCCCATCCAAAGAGGCCAGTGCTCACTTTCTCTTTTTCCTTTCTTAAAGCAATGAAATCCTCATGGCAAATGGAGAGAGCCACACAATGCAGAAATCAATCTCTGCTAAGACTCTGTCAAGCCATACGAGATCTTGATTCAGCAGAATTTGTGGTTTCATGGAGCTGTATGATGCAACAGACAGGCTGTGTGTGCTCTGTGTTGTGACTGCCGCACCAATCAAGTTTTCTGCAAGGATCTGATTTCTTTCAGTAGTTCTCTGCAGCCTGAGTAACTATCCAGCTGCCTTTGGAGCAGCAGAGATGGGAGACTTGCAGGATCAAATGTGGAACAGGATTACCTTTAATTATTCATACCCAAAGCCAAGTCCTGCGCACAGCATGATTAATTTGGCTACAAAGCACCAGCACAGGTCACATGCTGAATCCAGCCTGCAGCAGCACTGAAGCTGTTCTGCCCCTGCACTCTGTCATCATGAATTCATTTACACAAGCACTCAACTTAAAAGAGCACTAATATGGACACAGGTGAAGTCTGGGGATGGTCACAGCTGGAGTTGTTGATTCAGGCACCAGCTCTGCTGACATCCCAGTGTCCAAGAAGAGTGTGGGCAGGGACTTCTTTTTATGTGGAAAGCACTGATCAGCTTCTCCACAGAAGATGTAAGAAATGCCAGGATTTGTAACTTACCGAGATGAGCATTTTAGCAGGGAAATGCACTTTTGCAGCTGTCTGACCTGCACATCTTGCTCTGCTTGGTTTTACTGCCCATACGGAAATGTAACAGACATTTCGACAGATACCTTCATGCCTACCTTCAGACTTTTAAAACCCCCACTTTACAGACGTTTAATTACCAGTTAGTGTGGAACATTTAAAATCCTGCCTTTGCTGTAGTTCAGGTCGTTTATAGCTGCTATTTAATTTTTAACTAGGCAACAACTCATTAATTCTACTTAGTGTCTACAGCCCTTATTGTGGTACAACAGTGAGGCAGAATGCTGATAATAGCGCATGTGGAGCTAGCTTGTGGTACGGAGACCACACCGGTCTAAGATTACTTCTGGTTCTAGTAAATGAATGAGTAGAGAAGTCTCCTGAGGTTTACACACAGGAACCCAAACAGCCCTATAGTCATGTATTTTGCATAACAGAAAGGATGCCTATCGCTGTCACGCCTCGTTTCTTGTACACGTTTTGCATGAGGGCAGCCGTTAATGTTTAATGTACATCAAGATCGGTGTGTTCACAGCGCGCTCAAAGAAACTGTAAATAAGCAATTTGCCATCACAGCTGGTTTGTGATCGAAACATGACAAACATCTAAACTCAACAAACTGCACCAGCCATCAGCCAGGCACAGCTGCTCCAGCGGAATGTCTGAGGAAATGATTGCACTGGTTTCAACAACAGCAGCAATAGCCACCAACACGCTCTTTTGAAATGGTTATTCCTGATAGGAAATATTTAAGAAATCATAACTAAAACGCTCCTCACTTTCATGTTGTCAAAGACCCTACTGCATCGCCCTTACATTTCACACTCCAATAATGTTTACAGAGGTTTTTTTACAAAAAGAGTAACTTTTTATCTGCTGCCTTCTGATTTTGAAGCCTTCTGAAGTTACGAAGTGTTGCAGTTATATGCTGACATTTAACCTGGAAAAGTATCACACGTGGACACCTGTCACCCTGGTGATCGCTGCCACAGCGATTCCAGCTGCTGCTGCAATGACCAAGGCCAGGGCTGAGCCCTGACGTTTGAATGAAAAACATTTGAAATTGCCTCCCAAACATCGCGCTTTACTCTTACACAAGCACGACCCTGTTGCAGAAGTCCCACCTATGGTGAAAGAAACATGAATGTTCTTTATTTGCTCATGACTTGTGTTTTGAGTCTAGCACACAATAAAGGTGCTGGACACCTTCAGGAAGGGCAAAATTTTCCCTTTTAAAAACCTATTTTCATGCTCAGATGATTACAGACTGCTGAGAGCTGAAGCTTTAAGACCCCTCCAAAAAGTTGAAGATCATTTTACTGGAGGCCGAATCCACTGACACAGGGAGGAGTGGGCATCACTGCAAACAGGAATCGTCAGTCAACGAAGTATTTCAAACCTAGCACTGAAAGCTTTGTTCCCTACTGAATAGCTTTAAAAAAGGAGGAAAGCTGAGCACTGCCAGTAAAGTACAAAACTTTGGTTAGAAACTGACGTGAAGCACTTGCTAATTATATTCTTATGGATTATTTAGTGAGGGGTTTGTCTAAACACACAGACCAGAACACAGAGTTGTGTTTCTTGAACTGATGAAAGCTGCGCTCAGAACAAGGACTGCAGTGGCTGCGAGAGCTCTACACGTAGCCAAAACAGGAACACAGTGATGTGTTACCCCCTTATTCCATTTTAGCGGAGTCCTTACTACAGTATTGATTCCAGTATTTGTGTCTATGTTTTAAAAAGAATGTCGGAAAATTGGAAAGTGCTCAGAAAACAGTTAGTTACAAGAATGATTTCAGGTCTGGAAAACATCCTTTGTGTAGTGAGTGACTAATGAAACTCCATCTACTTACTTTTTCCAAGGGAAGTTTTCCACAACTTTGTCATAGCCTGCAAGTTGCTACACGGGGCAGTCTTCTGATCGACAGATTACCTCTTGCAGAAAAGGACATTAGAAGACAGAAAGCTAAAGCTACACAAAAGCTAAACGAGAAACAAGGCAGAGTCTGGTAACCCCGATGGTATGATTTTAAAATGTGGTGGAAACACCACTTCTAGGAGTCTTTTTAAAGTAAAGCAAGCATCTATCCAACAGGTTGGCTCAGGAAGGCTCAATGTCCAAAGACAGCCATTCCTTAGCGAGGTCCACTGCCTGTATTACCCAAGAGGCCCAACTAGATAAATGCAAGAATAGCAAAATGGAAATGCAGTTTATCTTATTAACCTTAATTAACTTGCTCCTTGCAATTTCCCTTTTCAGTGATCTCGGCGAAATATGTGACAACAGTTAGGCTTCTGGAGTGCTGTGCTTGCAGCCCCCTGCAACCAGCTTTATCTCATTATTTCCTCGGTACTCTGTCTCTAGCTGTTCTCTCGCATTTCAGACTCAAACTGCAAAGTCTTCCTGGGCTGTAAACCAGCTTTCCTGTCTGTGCAGCTTCACTCTCATGCACTGCACTGCTTCTCTGCCCCACAGCTCCAGGAACTGGGGCTGTTGAGTGTTACTGTAGCATATACTGAGAAATAACCTATTGAACGACAATTTCAAATACATACTGGCACGATTTCAAATATGATGGCATTTCAAACGTTACGGTATGATCACACACGCTGGGGTCCATTTACTAAATAAGTTTTAAAATATAAGATCAATGTAATTTAGGAAAAAAAAGCCCCAACAACTTAAACTAAACACAGAAACGGGCACATGCACTTTTGTTACTTTCAAGTAATTGTACTTCTACTTTTCAACTAATTTTTATTTATTTCTAAAAGCTGAGATTCATATTAGCTAAATGCATTTGCTCTAGAGTGGCTGTGTAAGAGCATGGTTAATTCATTAATAAAGCATAGCTTGCCAATGGACAGCTCTGAAAATATTACACATTAAGTGTTCGAACACTGCACGGAGAAGCCTCTGCCAGTATGCCAGAGCAAGCACCAAAACACAGCTGGCTGCAACCAAAACAGAGTAAAAAATAAATAAATAATAACAAAAAAAAAATCTTCATT
This sequence comes from Upupa epops, assembly GCA_013397515.1. Taxonomy (NCBI): domain Eukaryota; kingdom Metazoa; phylum Chordata; class Aves; order Bucerotiformes; family Upupidae; genus Upupa; species Upupa epops. Next base: position 628,384 of record VZRI01011084.1, on the reverse strand, counting down.
TTCATTGCAGAAGAGCTCTCAGTGTTAGGTTAAAAGTGGGAGGCAGAGGGTAGAGAGCTCGTGTAATAATAACAGCCCTGGCTAACAAAAAAAGCAACTGCAGCAAAAATTGCTGACAAGAGTCTCAAACCTTCCTGCTGAGTAGAAGGAAAACAGCACCTACTGGAAACAGTGGGATTTGGGGAGGGCCAGACAAATTTTCACTGGCATTCAGTAGTTAGCATTAAGCACATAAGGTCACTTATTAAGGACACGTAGGTTTTAACAACTGCTGACTGCAGGGAGGTGTGTTACTCATATGACCGCACTGCACCTCCCCTCCTCCTCTCCAAAGAGTGATCAAAGAGCAGAGATTCCAAATTGTGAAGCAATTTTTTCCAACAGGAGCATCTGGGTCGTTGGCACGTTTCGCCACGTGTTACGCTGCAGCTCAGGAATTGCGTCCAGGTCTGCCACATGGTTGGGCTTGTGATGGACAGGCCAAGCTGCTCCGGCTACCCAGCTGCTCAGCTCCTTCCACTCATTATCCAGCCTCGAGAGCTAATGCCCTCAGATCAGTCTGCAAAGGGGTCCTCCACAAGCACCACGTGAGCTCCCTGTGCTGAGAGGGTTGTAATGGGGAAAAGAAAATGGATGTCTGCTTTCCTCCATATCTAATGTGTTTTGCATATATTTGCATGCTGGCCAGAGACCCATTCACATTACGGATCCCATTTGAGAGTTGCAGATCATTTGCCAGTCAAAGCTGGCGAGTGGCTGTGTGTGGAGGGAAATCCGTGTGTCTAGGTTGTACAGTATAAATTACACGTGAAAACAGAAAGAGGAAAAAAAAGGTGGTAACACAATTGTGTTTGCGTGAATGCAGGGCACAAAGAATCTCTGCACCTTTTAAGATGGCTAGAGGCACATGGGGATAAATTCAGGAGGGGGTGGGAGGGGACCGCAGGCACAAGCCATTTCTGAACACTGATTACATGGGTAAATTGTTTGTTCCAGTGTATCACAAAGAGAAGGAGCATTATTTTTCATGCCACAGCTGTTTTGAATAACAATAGGAATAAACTTAACCATCCTCCTCATGTTACTTACTGCTAATTATGGCATATATTTACATCTATAAAACAGTGAAATTTTGGGGGACATAATTTAATGCCCCTTTATTGTGCAGATTCCTTTATTTCCAGCCCACATTTGAATTTCAAAAATGTTTAGGACTTCAAAGCATCTTTAAAAGCTTGCCCTAATTATAATATGCATTACTTTCTAAAACTCCTAGTTTGCATTGCAGATTCCTGCAAATAGAGGCATTCATTTTAAACATCAATTAATATCATCCATGCATCTTCACATGAGTTTGGGTCTTTACTGCAGACTTGCACTGGGCTCTCTGACTAAGGTTTCCTCAGTCTGAAGAATAGTTCAAGCTACTGCAGACACTGAAAGTGAAGCCAGTAGATCAGATCCGTCCAAAGCCCAAAAGCCCAGTATCATTTTAGAGCAGCTGGGTTTTTCCTGTGTCACTAGTTAGAGAATGTCCCTCCTTTCAGATTGATTTTCTTCCCGTATCTGCTTCTGTAGCTGCAGAAGGCAGAGGCCAGGCTTGGCACAGAGTGCCCAGCAGTGTCAGAGACACAAAACCCATGGCCACATTACTGCAAGGTGTGCTTGCTGCAGCACCAAGGATCCCAATGGTGGTACAAAGCTGGGGCACGGTATCATAGGAAGAAGTCACACAGAAGAAGAATCTCCACATTACACTTTGCAGTTGGGGGTTGAGGCAAAACATCAGCAAGGGATAAATAGCTAATTCACAAGAAGTTAAGTCTAGGCTGCAGTGACAGATACATGCTGCTGCTGCATTAATGTTAGAGATGCTCCTAGCAGTGAAAACTGTTTGCTGAATGAACTAGTTATCAAGACAGGCAAGTTATAGAGCTGGGAAAGCTAGCAGGGGTGCAAAGGGAGATAAAGAGTTGTGCCTTCCTAGAGCTAATCCCTTGCTAGAGTTGATGGAGAAGTATGTGACAGCAGCAGAGTTAAAACGAAGGTATTTGTTGGAGAAGTAGCTGAGGGATACTGGATTCAAAAGGGAGGCAGTATAAGTGGGACAGATGTACAGTCATCCTGCAAGAGAAAGTGGAGAGCCAGGGGAGGCCAAGCACTGGGCAATCAGTGCTACAGGCCAAGGCAAGGCCAGCAATAATGTTTTGAACAGACATTTTGGAGTAAAAGCGGAGCTCCTTCTGTTACTGTGAAAGTCTTTCTCACTACTTGGAATAAACAGGAGAAAGCAGTCGCTGTCTTCAAGGTGTAACACAAAGAGCATGAAATTGCTTTGCAGGCCTGTAAGATTGGTTGGTTGAGGTACTGTAAAAGAAGTCCCTTCCTTTTCCATCTCCTGCACTGTTAACTAGGAAGAAGCCCAAAAGTGTGACGTCCAGATGCGATACCAGGACTGAGGCCAGAAGCTCAACAATTCCCAGCATCAGGCTGTTTTTCCACAAGAGATACAATCTGTATGAACTAATAAACCTCTGCAAAGCAAAGAAACACTTTGTACTCCATACCTGTGATGCTTTGTGAAGTCAACTGCACTAGTGCCAAATGTCTTCTTGCAAGAGCTCAGACCTTTCCCTCCCACTTTTTTGTAATCAAGTTTTTATTACCTTTCCCACAAGGAACAACAAGCATGAAGAAGCCTCAAGTAGAACTAAAAGGGAAAGAGCAAGAAGAGAACACTTTCCAGCTACTAGAGCTAAGCTGCTTTTTGCTCTACTCGTCCTCAGTGCAAGTGCTTGTCTCTGGTCTTCCTGCTTCCCCATCTTTCCTTTCTAAATTATGTTTAATGCCTAAATAAAATACCCTTTGTGCTGCCTCCAGCGACATGCTGACTCCTCTTTACGTCTGTTCACAGGCTCAATGTCCTTCCTGGCATCAAACCAACACCTTTGCTTTCAAGCTTCTACATGCCATGACACTTGCTGGCTTTCCTTCTCTGCTTTCCCTTGACTTCTTCCTTTCCTTCACAGCCCTTGGTTTTCTTTTGTTGATTCTCATTATGGTGCTTTCTTATCTGTACTCGTTTGTCCAACACAAATTTATGTACCTCCTATATTCACAAACTGAAACTCCACCAAAACGTGCAATGTTTTGAGAAAAGAGTCTCCCTCATTCCCAATTTCCAGTTCCAAGCCTAGTGGCACAGAAAGTCTTGGCAAGGTATTAAGTCTGAGGTAGGTACAAGGTGGAGAGTGTTTCACGTCACACAGATAAACTTTAACTGAAAGCAATAAACACCAGGAAATCTGATCATAGGCAGTGATTCCAGATCTACCTTTTCTGGTTTCGGTCTCAACCTGTCCACCCTGTAATTAAACGCTGAATGCGACACTTTCACTGAGGTTTTAAAAGGCCCATTTCAAATGTTCAGACGCTAGCTGCTGCTGTGAAGATGAGTATGACACAGAACACACCCCAACAAATTAGTGAGTAGAAAAGTCTTCAGTATAAGCTTAAGGTCAAGCCTGAAGACCCTTTTAGATGAATCTTTGGCATTGCTAACAGGAGATTTTGTAATTACAATAAGAAAAGGATGATGTGTCATTGGAACTCATAACTACAATACACAACATCTCAGCCTTCCACGCAAACTTTTCACTCCTGCTCACAACTGCTATGAACAGATACAACTTTTGGAGCAGTCCTGTGGCTGGCTAACAAAGGGGCAAGGGGAAAGCAGACATGCTCTAGCAGCCTGGAAGCTTTACAGGCTCACTGTATCCTGCTGCACTCTGGGTTCAAATCCTACTTGGTCCTATCTGCACAGGCACGGACTGAGTCTGGTCCTATTTGCATTTGGCAAGCGCTCAGCATCTGAACGACTAAAAGCTGCCACCGTTGCTGTGGCTGCCTCGTGTTCCACTAGGTGGCAGTTCTCCCTTCACAAAGGAGAGCTCTGGGGACCTGCCTGCTCCTGCCCAGCAACACCTGTCTTAGCCTGTTGTCTGTAATGAGACTTCTCGTGGCGCTGTCAACGAGAGTGGCTCTGGGCCAGAGCCCTACCTGACAGATATACAGCTTTGCACTTTTAGATGATGACAGAAGACATTTCCACAAGCACCCCGAAGGGTAGTGAATACTACACAAAGGCCTTATCAGCAGGAGAGGTTCTCCATGTTGCGTCTTACTTACCCAGAATTTTACGAGGAAGAAAGCGTTCTGGGGCCCCTTCCCAAACAGTTCCTTTAGGCCGCCCTTCTTTTCAGGAAATTTGTCATAAATCTGACGAATGTCCACCGATTCGAGCAATGGGTCGCTGTAAGAATGGTTGGCGTGTCCAATGTGTACAAAGAGGTGTTTATTGTACTGCAAGAAAGAATTAGGAGAATCAGTGCTGTACAAGACGAATGTGGTTTTGTTATGGCAGGAGCCTGCAGGTGCTCCTGAGGAGGGCAGAGAGCTTTGATGGATCCAATGACTCTTATAGTACTCCCGAGACTCTGATTTTCTACAATATACTTTCCATGAGCAACTTCATGTATTGTGTTGTAGCCCTTTGTGAACATCAAAACCGCCATGTCCTTACTGCAAAGCACCACGCACAGTCATCTTCAAGAGAGTAATCTACACTGCAGCAGCAGTGCAGTAATAAAGAGCCCTTTATAGAACACAGTAAAATTAACATTAGAAGAAAAGTCCACTTCTGCCTCTTGAAGCCATGCCTGGTCATGTCCCATGTCCCCAGAGCCTGAACTTCTGCCCATGCCACATAACCCATACCTACACATCTCCTGTTGTCTATTAAAACCCTTAAATTTCAATCTACAGCTTATGCTGATGACACCTACTTAGAAGAGATGGCAGCAACTTTAACTCCAGAATGACAGTTATGAAAAGGCCACTTAACTCTGTTCCTATACAATTACTCCTCATGTAATCACCCTGTGTTTTGACCCACGTAATATTAAAAAGTCCGACTTTTACCACTTCCCTCAGGAGGTAGCACTGCCAAAACACATTCACCTTCAATTTCCTATTTCTTAACTTTATCCCACTGTACCTCATTATAATCATGGTAATCATCCCAGCAACCACGTTCTTGCCTGGGGGAAATCCTTGGCTCAGTAAAGTCCACAGCAGCCCCTACTGAGTCCAGTCTGGTGTTTTAGGGGCTGCCATTTCTCCTAGACAACAGCAGTTCTCAGCACCCAAAATGAAAGTGGAAGGATGAATCCCAAAGATGCCCCATCAGTTAAACCAGGAGCTCTCAGTGTCACACAAGTAGTGTAAAGGAGCTCAAAAGAGGCAGGATTAAACAGCAGGGTTTTAACCATGTATATCACAGAACATTTTGCTAACTCAATTAAAAGAAGGCTGACACAGTCAATGAGCACTAGAAAGCCTTTCATACTGAACAGATGCCATGTGTAAGGGGCAATTCCCAAAAGCTAGGCACAACTAAAATATTTAAAGCCCCAAAGCAGACCTCATTTAAGCTGTTTTGTTTACAGTATACCTGCTGAATGAACAAACTGAAACGACACATCTAAATTAATTGCACATCCACTCACTGCCTTTCTTTGCTGTGAGAGCAGAGTCTTCCCTAGCAGATGTCCAAAACTCTGGGGAAAAGGAAATGGAGTGACTAGATGTCTGCATTTAGGAAATGAAATTGAAATCTATTTAAAAATCATCTAAAACAGTGAAATCTGAATTTAGAATCAGAGAATCAGCATCCGTGTATGGGGGCAAAAATGAGGTACAGTCTGCGCTTTTTACAGGGTTTTGGAAGGAGAAAGAACAATCTAATAGTTTATTAAGGGGTTTGCACAAGCTAGTCCAAGTTTGGGAGCATCAGATCCATGCAGCCTTCTTTCACATTAGTGCCATCCCAGCTGCTCTGTGCACATGTGGGAACCTTGCCCAGCCTTTAGTTAATGCACGTGGAGCCCAAAAGGGTCAGAACTGTTTCTACTTTGAAAGGCCTGGCAGAGGTATAACAGGGCAATGGGGAGCTGAATGCATGTAAGCAGGAGCAAGGGTGCCAGGGGAGTGTGTGCTGGCCAGCCCCACCCAGCACTGGTTTAGGTTACAGCTGATCCTGTACACATGATACAGGAAATCACTGTGCTGGTTGGCAACCATGATGGCTCCTGTTAGCTGTCCAGTTAGATTTAGCATATAACTTAACCCTTACTGGACTAGGGAGATATTATGACAAACCAAATGCAAAACAACAGGAGAAGGTACCACAGCATCAGCTTTTGGATTTCTGATACAGATGTCACACAGTGAGTTATGGTACTGCAAGCTCAAGTCATGTTGAACATTCTCATGCATCTTGCTGTCTGCTGAAAACTTCTGATCCCAGCAGTATGTATCAGCACCCCACGTACTGCCAGGAGTAAAAGAAAGGGAATCCAGAAATCTGCTCCTGTTGCTTTCCTAAGCTACCAGGGGTGAATGGCAGGATGGGCCATGGGCTAGGTCACTGAACGTGGCTCTTGGGGGAAGCCTGTCTGTGATCATCCATTTTTCAAGTAGTATAATGAGAGTTACCCAGTAAATGTAGATGCTTCAGCCTTCCCTAAAAAAAGTAAACTGAACCACTTCCCTTCACCTATCATTCCCATAACCAGCCAGGGAGTGCCCAGCAGATGAAAGATACCCCACAGCACCGATCTGTTCTACCTCATTTGGAGTAAAGGCTTGAAAAAACATCCCCAACCAGTGATCAGGTTTATTTTGGGGCTGTTTCCTCCCAGTCTTCTCTGTAGTTGTTCCAGGTAGTACAAATAAATAACCACATTTTTACAGGGACAGAACTGAGGGCTGAAACTGTCTCTGCACTCCAGGAAGGTTCCTTCCCACAAGGAAGTCTCTCTCCCTGGCTCGATGATGGCAGTGGCAGGGAAGGAGGAAGGGAGAGCTGCATTTTACAGTTTGGTGGCTGCCAACTCCCAGGACAATTCTCACACTGTACCTTATGCCGCAAACCAGGAAAACATAAAAATTGCTCAGGATCCAAACTTCCGTAAAAGCAAACACTTTTACAGGAATGTGGAGCGTGAAGTCTCAATATAAAAGCAAAGTTAAAGGCAGCTGTAAAGCTACCACAGTTGTCTGCGGAGCTCGCCAAAGTACCAGATGCTGTTGCAGCAAAATTTCCAAGGGGGCATAGCAGGACAGATGGTTATGACATCACCTGACAACATTTCTTAGGACAGAAATGTTTATTTTGATACTGCAATGTGTGATTATTTTCTCCTTATGTTGCTGCAATTCCTATGCTAAGTACAATCATTACTAACCTAATTAGACATGGCATATTTCTGCAGACTAACAAACGATAATATGATATTTACAGTAGGGTAAACAGATACTGAAATGATCCCTCGGTTTTATAATAACATGCTGCATGACAGAAACTTATACATTGGTAAAAACAAGGAACAAAACCTGCATTTTTAAGCCTGTTAAGTGTCTGAAAAGCTTAAAAATATTCTCATTATATTGAGAACTCATTACTTTACAGTCAGGACTGCACTATCCCTTAAGTACAGGTGCTGAGGAATTTACTCATGCTACAGCATTTAAGGGATTTGCATCTGGCATTGAGGAAACAACAGGCTTTAGATTCTGGAAACCATCACAGGTTAAATCTTGTATTTTCTGAGGATAAAAACTACACAAAAATACAAAGAGCAGTTTCAGTTGTCTTCAGTGTCTGCATTACACGTCGTGCCCTGGAGATGGCCGCCTCATACTGAGCTCCTTCCCTTAAAAAAATTCTAACTATCCAAAGAATGTAGTAAAGCCATGAAATATGACTGTTGTCAAATAATACCACAAAAAAAAATGTAATCCACTTAGGAATTTAAAAGGACCAAGACAAATTGCCAATGGTAGGGGTTGCAAGCACTTAACGCTGGTGCAAAAGAAAAACAAACCACCTGCATCTGGTTTATCAGACAGTATACATGTATATATATTTCTAACAGCTCCCAACCAATTTTGCACCTATATTCTAAGGCAACAGGTCTTCAGGTTCATGAAATACGGGTCTGCAAATTGCTGCAGCTCCCTCTGCTGCATCCTTGTGCTTCCCCACTCCTGCAGAGCTGACACCAAGCCTTAACAAGGGTCAAATTTTTCATTAAATAGTAGTGGCCAAGTGAAGCCAACCCTCTTCCCATCTGTGGTGCAGGTAAGCAGGGCATGACAAGTTGCTGGGGTGTAGATCTAGAGTTAGGGACATGCTTTAGAGGTGAGCTTGTTGCAGGTGGGTTAATGGTTAGACTTGATGATCTTAAAGGTCTTTTCCAACTTAAAATGATTCCATGATTCTATTCTGTGATTCTACCTGCTCCATCCTGCTCCTATCCATGGACCCTACAGAACCATACTGAGCAGCACATGGAGTGAGGGGTGGTCCAGACCCTGCTGAGGCTTGGTGACATGGATGCAGAGCAAAGTGGGTGACAGGTGGCTGGACTGATTGAAAAACAATCACCAGTACATCAGCAATCTGTGTGTGGCTCTAACCCATACCCTACCCAACCTGGGCTCTGCTGCCTCTCTGTATCTTGTAAATCTAACGCTCTTTAATTTCCTGCTGACATAAAAAAATAACTTGGTCTGCCAACATTTTTTTCTCATTTCTACCAAAACATTAGTAACTGAATATTTCATTCCTGTTGCTGTTGTCCTACATAGAGGCTAACTGGGATAACATTTTAAAGCTACAACTGCAGTCTGCACCAACTCCTATTATTTAGGTTTTTAACATTCCCACATAAAATGCTCATCAGATGTTCAGTGTTTGTATGCTACAACACAACTGCCTGGTCAACAGAGTCTTACAGGGACCTCCACCCATTCAGACTCCTGTCTGGATCTGCTCAGTGACTGAATCAGGAATGTGGAGTAAAAGCAGATCTTTGGGTACTTTATGGCTGCAGAAATGGTGACAAGTGAAGGCAGTTGCCAGCCCTGACACATTAATGTTGTCCAGCACCTCCCAGCCACTGCCACTTGCTGGATGGGCAAGATGCTCACAGAACATTTTCACTGGCTTTTCTGCACCAGTGAAGATTTATCTTTCAGCGCTGGCCTGTCTGATTTGAGACCCGCTCCCAGTCCCAACTCCACAAGTGCTGACTGCTCAGATGGGCAAATTACACCTAAATATGGGAGGCTCTCAATAATGCTAAATATCTGCAAAATCAGGCTCATGACAAATCAAAGGAGACCCTCAAAATCAGTGGCCCATTCATACTTCTGCACCTGAACTTCTTAGTTTGTCAAATGTGAGTAATAACACTCCTTCATCTGAAAAACGACTGCACTAACACATCTGTGAAATGCAAATGGGGGAGTTATTAATTCTGTTTGGAGGAGAGGTTAGACGGTGCACAGCGAGCAGGGCACGGGGCCACGCATTTCAACAGCACAAGAAAACAAACTAGTGAATAGTTGCTTATCAAAGAAGGGCCATCTACATCTACCCTGAATGAAGCAGGAACAAATAAACATGTGAGCATGTAATTAACTGCTGCAGAGCAGATGCACAAGGGCATTTCCAAACTTCACAGAGCTCGACTTCGCAGCTCAGCTCAGTAATGTTGGGGTGGGTGTAGGGGTGGGGGAAGCTGCAGTGGAAAGAGATGGGAAAATGCAGGGCAGAGGCACAGCTGGGTGCAGAACCCCTCAGGGTGAGGGTTCAGCACACAGGCAGGGCAGGCAGTGTGTGGGAGATGCACAGTCACAGCCCACTGCACCAACACAGCCCAACCCACGCATTCCCCCACTCCTCCCCACAGGAACATCACAGCACTGTGCAGGGCTGTGGGAGGCAGAGTCCTCATCCCACTGACTTTCCACCCATCCTCAGTGCTCAGCTTTGGCTGACTTTAAGGAATGACTTGTGCTTGGCCTGCCTGGTACTGCCCTGTGTTTTCATCCCAGGAACCTCCCATGAAGACTCGGGTCCTGACTCTACCTAGCCCTGGGATGGGGGAGCTGGCCCAGACCTCCTGCCACATCTCCATGGAATCCCAGGGAAGGCCACCAGCAGAGAGGTCTGCTGTGACACCACAGATTTAAGATTGGAACCTGTGCCAGTACTAGACACTCTGAAGTGTCCTGGCACTTCTTACTTTGGACACCTGAACACACATATTTACAGAGTATGCCATTTTCTTCCCAGGGCAAACACATAGCTCCTCATGTTCATCCTTATGTTGGGTTTGTTTCCCTGTCCTTCAATATCACAAAGACCCTAAACCAAGGGCTTCCTTACGACTGAAGAGCTGAACTGCTTTTTATGCTGTTTACTGAGAAACCATAAAGGCCAAACAATGCTTGTAGCAGCAGATAATGTTTGGAAGGATAGGGCTTCTTTTTCATCACTTACGTGGTTTGATTAACTTTGGTGAATTTTACTGCATTTGACTAATGATGGCTGCTGGTTTTACAGCCCTGGAGCAACAGCTTTCACTTGCTGGTTCTCAGGCATAATTCTCCCTGGGCTCACAAAAGCCTTTTACAACAGCAATAAAACCTCAATTAAAACACACAGAATATTTTATTTCTTTACCACTTTTTAAAATATATTTTGAAATTTGGGCCTAACACAATCTGATAGTTTGGATGGGTGGATTAATACTGACAGTGCTCATCAACTACGTTTTCTCTAGCCCTTATGCAGATACTGTAGATATAAAGCTGTCTGAAGTGCTCACAGTCTAAATAAATGTGGCAAGAGAACCCTCAAGGAGGGGTTTTTTTGAGTGGTGGCAGGGTTTTCTTCCTGACTGTAAAGGAAGTGCACATATGGAATAAAATAATTTGAATTAATATAATTTCAGTGATACAGTCTTTGAATTTTAGCTACGTGTCTAGCAGTCAGTTGCTCAGATCTCTTCCAATCTGCTTGCATACTCAATTTACATTTGTTAGGGATCATGGGATCACTTGATTCAATCACTTGTCCTGATCTTTCACAGAACCACTACAGTAGAAATGGAGAGAGTCTCCATTAACGAAAACCTGTCTTGACAGCAACAGATGTGAACATGAACTTGTTCATCTGTGGAGAATATAGTTTTACAGGGTAGGCAGTAATTACAGGGGACCAATCCACTACCGTTTGGATCTACAGGGGCAGCTTCTGCGCACCATTTGGGAACTGCACTTGAGCTCAAAATGCCACAAACAGAAAATACAGTTTGACATTTGTAAACTGAATTGATTTTCATGTAAAAGGAGTAATTTTACCCATCCTTAACTGCAGAGTTACTATTCCAAGATTCTGCAATTACGTCACCTTATGTCTCCTAGACTGTCTTCTGCCACACTGAGTTACACTCAGAGCTGCTTATTGTTTCCTTTCTGTAATTTTTTCTTCCATAAATGGAACAATTTTGTGGCTAAGCAAGGGGAAAAAAGTCAGCAGCCCTCCACAAGTGACAGGCCCGTATGGGGCACATTTTGGACCCACCAGAATGCCATTGTAGATTAACGTAACTGCCTGATAGGGGCTTTTGTACTTTGAAACACCAATTGCCATTGGAAGAACCCCAGAAATGCTTAAGGCCCCACTCCTACAATGAATTCCCTGTGGGTGGACCTTTGTGTCCATACAGAGCCCCATTGAAGTCGCTGGGTGTCACCATGGGCAGACAGACCTTAATTTCTAATTGCAGTACAGGAATAGAGCGGAAGGGGCCTCTCAGGATCATCAGGTTCTGGCCACCGGTGCCTTGGCAATAAGCCTTTTTCAGCAAACTTACTGGCTACATTTTAAGGTGGAATTGGTCTATTTGCTCCCTCAACTATGAGGCTATCTGTCCTGGTTTGGTGGTGGGAGAGAGAAGAAGGAAGGGTAACGTCTTTTCCATTAAAATGTAAGCACACTTCATCAAGATAACACTTTGTCATGTTGTGTGAGAAGTCAGGAGCACAACGAACATGGACCTACCTATTTCCAAAAGATACATAAGAACTCTTACATGCCAGCACACACGAACACACAATGTTTTTTCTTTGTGAGGCATAAAGGCAAACCACATCTATTCTTGATGCTGCTTTTGTTATTTAAGAACAAAGAGTACCCCATCCTTTCTGTGCTGCACAAACTGTATCTGAAAGAAACCATCACACCAACACAGAGAAAGACACACAGAACCACAGGCAGAACTGGTATTTCTTCAAAAACACTACCTGAGGCTGAGAGTTGGCTCTTGCCTCCATGAAGAATTTCTGATGCTGCAGAAGCCTGTGCACTGGGGGTGGGGAGGTCTGGCCCAAGTCAAAGACCCTCAGAGCCATCACTGCATCAGTTCCTCTGCAGCAAATGAGCCTCTCTGCCTTTGCCCTGGGAACTGATCACACAACTTTGGGGCTTTTTTTCTGTTGTTGAAGATCCAAATAATCAAATTTATGTAATTTAAACAGTGCTTCCCCTTGTCCCGACTTCCCTTCAGCCGGCAGAGGTGGTGACACACTGCCCATGGGGCTCATCCCTTAACTCTCCAAGACAACCACCTGGCCAGCCCAGGCTGTCCCCTCACACAAAGCCCTGCTGCATGTAAGTGTAAAGAACAACATGGAATTAAAGCATGGCTTTTCTCTGTGTTTTGTGTTTGCCACGCTACAGCACACACACAGCTGTTTTTTTAAAAACGAGTCTAGGTCGTTTGATGCCCTTGCTTCTCTAGTGAACTTTCTGCATAACCACTCTGCATTTAGAAGGTCGCTTTCTCAGCAATGCGCTCACAAGCTGGGACAAGCTCTGGTGGGCCTCACTGCACCCTCAGGAATGCCAAATAGTATTAGTTTATTCCAAAAAAGTCTTTACAGTATTTATGGGGTTGAACTGGGTAACCATGTTCCTACTCAGGCCCCCACTCTTTCCCTGCCACGCAAGTGAATGTATTGCATTCCCCAGAGCCTGCACCTGTCTGAAACACGAGAGCCCCAGCACGTCCCCACACACCGTGGGTGAACTCAGATGGCTCTGTGCCATGCTGCTGTGCCAGTGGGACCCCTGGCTCCTCCCCACCAAAGCAGCACCTTCTCATTTTGGTTTGTCGGTCATGTTGCAAATGTATTCATGTCACTCAGCTGGTCCCATGCCACAGCCACCAGTGGCATGATGGGCAACCACATGTTACCTGGCAAGCACATACTTGGGTTTGAGGAAAATTCTCTTAAGAGGCAAAGGGAACTCAGCTGCTGAACTCTCACTCACTCTCTCTTACATAAAGCCATGTGGATACACACAGAGGCACTGCACTCGCCCATGGGTTTTGCAAACAGTTCTGCGTGATAAAACCCTACAGAAAGAGAAGACCTAGGCAGTACACTAGCAAACCTGTAAATCAAAACACACTGCAATGCCACTTGATTCACAGACAGCACAGTACTGCTGAGTGCTAACATGGCCACATCCTGTTTTCCTGATAACCTCAAGGCACACATGTAACATCCTGGTGAGCAGCAGTCTGGATACAGTATAGCCCATAAATCAGCAGGACTAGCTACATGGGGTCAGCAAGCCAAGGACACCAAAAGCCATGGATCGTTAAGGCTGCCTGATGAGAAAACCTGGGTGTTGGATTTGTGCGTCAGACATACAAACAGCTCTCTGGGTGAACCTGGGGCTGGGTATGGAAAAGGTGTTCCAGTTGCGGGTTAGTCTGGAGGACATCAAGACAAAGCTTTAGCCCACCAGAGTCAGGACTGCCAGGAGAGCATGGGAATCATGGCCATGGGTAGGTAGAAGGATTCCAGGGAAAACCAGCAGTACCTAACAGCTAGGTAAGTGCTGAGGTGACTGTACCTGCTGCCAAACATTTCTTCCCTCAAAGTTAATACAACCTGGCAAAATGTGACATTTAGCAAACCAACACACTGCCAGGTATTTAGTGGATGAATAGCTGAGGTATATGATACATTTTCATTGGGATGTTTCTCCACCAGCAACATTCCTCTGTTGTAAGGTTTCTGGGCTCTGTTTCCAATCTCCATTATGCAGAGTAAACACTCCTAGGATAACACCTCTGGCCAGAGCCCACAAATGTTACGGTTTCCAGTGCTGAATTATAAAGTGCATCTGATAGCTTCTCTGCCTCAAGCTACTGTATTTTACCAGGAATATGAAGAAGGACAGTGCACCTGTATCATCCACTTATGACAGTATTTGCTTTTCAGAAATTATCTCAGTAAAAATTCTCATGTTCAAGCTGAAATAAGCTCTTTTGATTTATTTGTGATGCAGTAGCAACATTGCTAGGCTGCTAACACATGTCCTTGGTAAACACAGGATGATTAATATCTAGGCTTACTGGAGTAAATAAAACATAACAGCCAACTTCCTAAGCTACCCTTGCAAGGAGAATAATATGCAAACTAAAAATCAAAACAAACCCCAAAACTTCTTAAAAGTTAAAAATAATTTTAAAAACCAAACCTTGGACTGGACCCTAAGACACAATGAAAAATCAAAGGTGACCGAACAATTTAGGCAACCTTAACTATAAAGTCAAGTCTATCCCTAATGCCGGTTACTGAAAATCGTATGAACAAATTCTATGCCAGTCCTTAATACTGTTTCTGCTAGGAAACAGATTAGGCTTTAACTTAAAGTTTAAATACTGAGTAGTTATTGAAACCACTATGCATTGTGGTACAATGGCTAAACCAGGTCACCAGTGAGATAGGTGCCAGAGCAATCCACATCTGCTTCCCGAGAGGCCTCTTATTTCTGCAGATGAGGAAAATGAGGGCAAGAAAGGAAAATACAGCACTACAGCAAAAGGATATCACACCAAGCAGCAGCAAATGCAGAAACACACAGTGTTGGAGTCACCAGGCTTAGCTCTGGAACGCGCCCTCAAAGAGTGCGCAGCAATGGAGAAAAGCTCAAGATCAGTGGACAGAGGGCAACACTTACTGACTCAGGATCCCTCTGCTGTTCAAGGAAAGCTGAAAACTCCACCAGCCTGAGCTTGGTCGTACCAATCGATCGTCCCTGCCATGCAGGAACTGAGGGAGCTGGAGCTGACGTAGGCTCAAATCCTAAAATAAAGGAACCATTTTCATTAAGAACTTGGCAATGCCCCAGTTTATGTTTTCTGAATTAAAAACAATCAGGAATTATGCACGTAGCACTTGGATGTTTATATTAATTTTAGCAAATAATGAATTCAGAACGAGATAAAATTGGAAACACACACACGCTGACACAGAAAAACTGAGATAATAACGGTGAAAAGATCTATTTTGTTGTTTACCTGGGGCTGCAACTCATAGCAGAATTTTTGTTTCACTTATATACTAGATTATAGAGACTTCACACAGACTTAGAGCTGACCCTTCCTTGGAAGCTAGCAGCGAGACTCACAGGAGATATTACTGCTGTGGGAGTCAAAAGAACTGGCCTCCCTTTCTGGCTCCTAATGTACAACATGCTACAAGTAAATCACCTCTCTTTTTGTCTATTTCTTCTGCCACTCTCCACATCTCTCTCCTATTTAGGGTATAACATTTCCAAGGCAGGGACTGTCTCTTACTAGGTATTTGCACATCAGGTCTTTGACATCTTTTGGAGCTTTTAGGCAGCATTATATTACAGATAATAATAAATAATTACTGTGGAGAGCTGAATCATGCCCTAAAAAGAAAAAGAAGGTTTTAAATTGATAATAAAGAGGGAATTACATGATCTAGAGATGTCAACCACCATCTCTTATTCACCTCAAGAAAAGGAATAAATGCATTGGTCTTGCTCCTCATTGTGGAAAATTAGATGAGAAGGAAACAGATCAGTAAAGGAAGAAAAGAGAGGCAGCAGCTCAATTGTGTGAGAGACGCAGGCACAAGGAAGGCAGGGGAGAGGCACCAAAGGTCAGAAAACAAAGATAATCCTGAACTAAGTTGAAAACCAGTGAGAGGACAAAGGTAGTGTGTGTCCATATCATCCCATAACAGGAATGTTGCACCTGAGATTCAGGCAACAGATACTCATAGTTATTTCAATGAGGAAACAAGTCGTGTAAATTTTTACTAATTTAGAAATAGTTGTAATCCTATTCTGAGAGAAAACATAGAAGAATAGAAAAAGAAAATCCAAACTGCCTTAGAAAACTGTCTTCTAAACCAGGATTATCAGAAGAACAGGAATAATCGGGGCTGTAGAAAGACAATCTTAGTTTTATGCAGTAAGTAGCAGCAAGTTAAGAGAATCATGAAGAACTGGGTAAAAGTGAGAAAACTGCAGTCTGAGCAGTCATAATCATGGTGGTGTCTGGCAAGCGTGACATAAAATGAGTTATTGTCAGCAAAGAAATAGTATTTCCTGAAATTCGCCATGAAACCAACTTGGGAAAAGAAGCAGGGAAGTAGGACTTGATCAACTGGAGCAATTATGTCAGAGTAAACATCAGGTACTTACTGAAGTGGTACCAGCCAAACCAACACTATCAGGAGGAGGATGAGTTATCAAGAATCAGACATACAGAGATGTTTTATGCTTAAGGCTAAATGTTTAGGATTTTAGAAGAGTTTTTAGTCTCAGTTTAAAATAAATTAAGACTTATTCTTGTTACAGATGGAAATGTAATTCAGAAATTAAAAAAGAAATGTGCATCTTATCACTAATTCTGTACAAAGCATTTTCCTACAATATGTGATACTGACTGGAGATCACACATCACAACTCTTTGCACAGGCGTTAGCACTTCCTACCTAAAATGTAAAAAAAAGACAACTCCAAACCCTCAGATATAGTCAGATAATAGGGCATTTGGACTGGTGTTTGATTTGGCTACAAGGAACATTACATATAGAGTAGTGGCTCTGTCCATCTTGGGAATTAATACATCACACTCAGTAGTACAAAGGTCAGGTCTTTTTCAGGGAAGAATTACCTGAAATGGGGGCTGTGACTGATGGCTGTATAGGGTAGGCCTGCTGAACGAATGGCTTTACGCTGGAATAAAGAGTTACACAAAAACATACAGCATGTCATCCACAGTAAATCCATTAGAAGTCACATAGCATAAGAAAATGCATGGTTAATGACCGTAACTCATTAACATCTCCCTTCCCTAGCATATTTAACTGGGGTACGGAACAGGACGGGATGGGGGGGAAGGGATGGGGGTGTAGAAGAGAGAGAGGGATGAGAATTATCCCAAACATCTTACAGTGAAGAGCGCATTTGCATTCAGACATGCAGTGATCAGACTGTAGTGTGGCAGCAGACATGGGCAATGATTTCTTTGACTCCCAGTAAGTTTGAGGGACACCGAACTCTCTGAGAGGCACAAAGACTCCCATGGACCTTCTTAAGGGAATAAGCTGGGGAAAAGCTGAAAACTAGGGCTAGGAAGCATTGCTCCAGGGACCACAGCAGGGCTAAAAATGCAACATGTGACAGAGGGGCAAAGGCTTCCCTCTCCAATATAGACCTGTTGCTAATAGGCAGTAACCCCATTGACTACTAACAGGCCCCCAGCACTCACTTCCCTAGGGCCTCAAGCACTCACTGCCTGCCCATCCCTGGGGCCTCAGGCACTCACATGCTGCCCCGCTGGGAAATACCTCCCCCTTGCCTCCAATACTGGAAGTATTTGTGCTGGAAGCTCCTTCATGCACAAAATCTCCTAGCTCCCTCCCTGGAATTATCACTGCACCTCACCATGCAATGGGAGAAAAAGGAGTGTGTCTAAGAGATATTCAGCTGGTCTGGGATCCCTTGGAACTTTTTGAATACGAGTTCACAACATCATAAAGGCTATTCTTTTCCCTACAATTATCTTTTCGTTCTTTTCAGAAAATTTTGCAAGTTCTTGCTCTTTTAGCACACTGCACAGCCAGCCCCACGCTGCGCACAGAAGCTTATTTTAATTTTAATTTTCACACTTACTCTTGCGACGATCCAGGCTGCCCCGTTTGAATCATGCCCGGCCAAAACTGAAAGAGGAAAAACAAACAAACAGACCCACAATTGTTTTCTTTGTTGAAAGATTTTGGATAATTTTGAACAAGCATGATTCCTTTAGCAAATACAAGTGAAAGCATTAATCCACTCATTCAGCCTTAGCTTTCTACTCAACATTGTAAGAGAATACAGGGATTTTTTTGGGGACTCAGCTAACAACTTACCCCAGGTGCCCCAGGAAATGTAGGACGGGGAATTCCTGGCAGGCCCAGCTTGTTGTGAATAGCAGTAGCTGAGACTATCTGAGCTGATGACATTGCTGCCATGTGCTGGAGTGCTTTGTCCTTTGCTGTCTGATCCTTTAATACGACAATTACATGGAGTCTTAAAACATTTGGCACAACAAATGATGTTAAATAACTGCAGCTACAAGCACATAACTAAAAACTTAAAAAGCCACACAGAAAATGCAAAAATAGCAAACCATGCAGGGGAAAAAAAAATACAGCACAGAGGCTAACACTCATCTACCTCAAGGCAAAACCTCCTCTCAGACATGCATGGTAGACCTGAATTCTCACAGTCTGCTCTGCCAACACACAGGAAGCTCTGGGAGAGCAAACTACTGCCCGCTTGTTTATCTGGGCAAATTTCGCTGATTTAAATCAGGCTGGTCTAAACACAGTCTGCTGCTAAGGCTCTCCATCGCAGAACAGGGAGCGCTGAGATTTGAGCTCTATCATTTAGATCTAAGAGAAGTTTGCCTTTCATTTTACTCTGTAAAACGAGAACACAGAACTGTGAGTGACTTGCAAACGACAGAATTTTCTTCATGCTTACAGGTTTAGAAACTGTTTGGATTCTGTTTTGTTACAAGTATTTTAAAAGTTAGATCACAAAAAAGTAAGTAACATTTTAAACTTCCAATTGTGGTGTTTTACAGATTCACAGTGTTCCCAAAGAAAACAATCAGGCATAAAATTTCTGCTGTTTTCAAGCATACAGAAGTAAGTTTAGGAGAAGATGTGTTGTTACCAATGACTTGCATCACAGCAGCACCTCGAGTGCTGGTCACTGCCAATGTATGATGGCAGAATAGAAAAGGAAAACCTCTTGATGCAACAGTTAACTAAGTGGGCGTCTCAGGTCAGGCAGAATAAGTAAACAACAGACTGTTACTATCTGCTAAAGTGGGGCTCCTCATCCAGAAGTACTGTATTAATAAGTGCTATTATTTAGGTATGTGACTTAGAATGAAGGAATACAAGCAGTATTAGGCAAGGATTTGGTTTTTTTTCTGGTTTTATTTTACAAGCAAAGTAGCAAGCATGCTGGCAGGAGGTGCATGCTCTGATACATGACTCTGCACATATGCTCCCTCTAAAGCTTGTATGTAGTAGAACTATAGGTGAGCAGCTTCTTCCTTTGAATAGCTCCTTTAGAAACAGCACAGGCTGAAAGTACAGGAGAAGCTAGCCAAAAATTCTGCCAAGCACAGCTAAGGTACATAATACTTGGTTTAGTTAAAATACTTACCATGCTTGTTACCTGGATACAACAACAAACAGTTTATTAAAATGCTTGTGTAGAATAGCAGATTCTTAGTAAGATATGAACAAAATAGTAAGAGACAGAGAAGAGCAGTTTGCTCAACATTAAGTATCAGCTTCAAATAAAGGCAATATTTTCATCTAGGGACTGATTCATTAAAAGAAGGAGGGAAAAAAAAGATAAAAATCTAACAACTACACAAGGGGAGAAAATAACCCCCAGCTCCTTGCAAGGGAGCTGCAGACACTGAATGCAGTGATTGTTGCTGAGCTTGTTTCCCTAAACTGTGCAAGAAGCCCCTATAGGTGCTTCTGTGGGATGCAACCCAGGAGAGTGGCAGGTGAAACAGGGCAGATGGCAGCTTGCACCCAAGCAGGGTGTGAGCATTAAGCTCATCCTGCTGCAGTGCCCTCCTGAAGCAGCATCAGCACCTGCATGCACACTCACCTGTGCTGCTCCAGCACCAGTCACCACCTGCTGACCTGTCCCAGGATTGCCCTATAACAGCTGACAGCACTGTTATGAAGTAGCTCCTATCCTGCTGTGCAGTGGACAGAAGCAGGGGGAACCATCAGTGCATGAAGAAACCTTGGTTATTTCTCCAACTTGTAGCCTCCCCACATAACCACAACTAATTTACTGGGTAAGATCTGGAAGTCAGCTCTGGCTCTGCTGACTACTGGCACCCACCTCTGCCTGCCCCAAGATGGGAGGGTGTGCACAGGAGGTTTTTGCATGACATGCTGATTTTAACAGACTTCTCTGACCCTTTATCTCTTGTGTTCCATCAGGTGAGCTGGCTTGAAAATGCCAAACCACACATCTCCCTCGGTCTCATAACACAACAGAATCTACAAGAGATAGATATCCTGTGAGTGAAATATGTGATTCAAGAGTCATGTGTGGGTCCTAGTAACCTCCAACACTGTCTGAGTGCTCCTTCTGTGACTACACTGTTGTTCTCCAAAACTGCTGCAACACTCCAGCCTCCTTGCCTCACCAGTGCTACCACCGGAAGGTGCAGCCAGTGCCTGTGCTCTTGCCAACCTCCAAAACTCATGCTGTTCTGGCTGCTGTAACTGTCTTACTATTTAGGTGGATCTAAACTAAAGGTTAGTTTTAAAGTTTTGCTAATCCACCCCCTGGAGCTGCATGAGCCTAATGTAAATGATGTATCCCTGACACTGTTCATCTTGCCTCACTTTAAGCCATTTAAAGTGTCCAGGACGTTAGCAGCTGGAAGAACACCCCTACTGCCAGTACAGGAAGCAGCCATGGGGAACAATGTCTTTCTTCCTTACCAGGTATCAAAAACAAGTGGAGTGTGTTACTTTTAATAAGGTTGTCTCTGTGCCAGGACTCGAATATGCACCTAGATGTGTAACATCTACATAAGAGTTACAGCACATAAATTCCACTGTAATAGATAAACTAATGTTGAAATGTTGATTCATACTTGCTTCAAGATTGTCCATGAATAGAAGGTGGGACACTTAAGATTAGCAGCAAGTCTGAGGATCCTGAATTTTAGGAACAGTGACAGAGAATTTTTGAGGGGAAAAAAACAACTTTTGTTTTGTGACATAAACAGGATGTGCCTTCCTTCTTGCCCCAGTCACTGCTTTTCACCTGAGAGTGTTCTGGTGGTAGACATTCATCTCATCCTTGATCAATTACATTTTTAGGAGGATGGAGAGAAAGCAAAAATGTTTATGGTCACAGCTCAGAAATACAGCCCATGCTACATGGCTAGTCTTGAGGAGTTTCAGCAACTCCAACAAAGTTTCCCAATGGTGACACATCTGCCAGCTCCACTGGACATCAACAGATGTAGGCCAACTCACAATAACGGAAAACTTCATCTTTAGCAGACAATCTCTGCTTAGTTAGAAGATAAGTTTTTCCTCAAAGCAACTGTCATTTCACATATAAATATCAAAGACATCAAATTCAAACCCAAATACAGATATTTCAGAGGTCCTGGCTCCAACTGGCAAAAGAGCACTTTGAGTTCCAGCAACATTTTGGAGAGCTGCATGGTGGAAAAAACAATTTAAAGCTGTTTGTTTAAATTTACTTGTTCACCTCTTTAAAAAACAAGTCGGGTGTGTGTGTGTGTGTGCGTGTGTTACACCATAATGGAGAGAACTGGTAACCTGGAGGTAAAGAGACTTTCTACCTATCACTGCAACACGTCTGCTTCTGGGATGAAACTTGGTAACTGATTAATAACACACAATAGTATTACATCGCAGTTTAGGCAGCAAGAGAAGTAATATATCCAATTAAAACTGCAGGGGTAATTTAAAAAGGCAGATTACAGTAATTACCCAGGTTGGAATGTAGCCAGGACAAATGGGTTAACACCCCTACTCTAAACAGGAACGTTGTGGGATTTTTAATGACCACAAACAGTTCAGACACTGATTCTCTATCTTGTCCAAGACAGAAGGGATTTGGTTTTGCTGTCACTTGTGCTGCTGTACAAAGCTGGAATAAATCCTTTTGGGTCAATGGGGTTTACATGCAAAAGAAGTTTGGGCCTGCGTGCTACAGAGTCCCATGCTGAGGTTCGGCAGAGGCTTGGGGGGACAGTATCTCCTATTGAATCATCAAATCCTGTGGAAGCTTAAGATATTCCCTGGATAGGTCCCATCTGGCCCTGACCTGGCATGACCCTACTTAATTTATGAGCTCTGATGGGATTGCTAATGCCCAGGAATGACCCTGTACTAAGTAACAGACTGCAGTCTTCCGCTACTGCCTTCTCCTCCCCTTAGCAGTCTTCTATGCTGTGGTATATAATTAGTAATGAATGTTACCAAGGTGGATTTACAGTACAATTAGTGGAAATCTGGTCAGGTTCCACTAAAGTCCCAAAATAGCATCACTGTAATGGAGATCAGGATCTGCCTCGTGTTGCAGCTGCCAGCTTCTGGCTGCAGATGCCAAAACTTTGGTATGGAAGTTGTAAGAACTAAGAATCTAAAGCAAAAAGACATTACAACTTTTAATGAATCAGGCCCTTGATGTTTACTTTTCACCCATTAGTTTTGGAATGCAAAATACATAGCTAAATTAGATAATAATTCTCCAATATCATCCAATTAGAAATCTATTAAAGCTCCGCATGTAACAAGGGTTCTACATGACAAGCACAAATCCTTTTGTGCTTGACTTTCTTTTAATCCAGAATAAACAGAAGAATTATTCACTCAGTTCAAGCAATGTCTACAGCAAAGGATAAAAACTGTTATCTGAATGATAAATGAGGCCTTGAACCCCATGTTATCAGTGACTTTAGGGAAAGAAAAAAGTCTAAGACAGTATGAGGAAGAGTAAGCACAACGAAACACAGTACTAATTCAATAAGCCCTAAAACCTGTACCAGTATTTAAAACAGAAAACTTTTCTTATAAGGACAAAAAATACATAAGAAACAACATTTTGGTAGCAAAATGGTTATTACAGTAACACTGACATAAAATAGATTCCTAATAAGCACTTCTGCAGATGTTATTTCTGCTCAGATTTTGTATTGATTCAAATAACCTTTGCAATAATTAGCTGTAGCTCAAAAAAGATAAACAAATCATGAAAATATACAATTGTTCTGGACAAAAGATAGAGAGCACTTCAGTGTTTCTAGCCCTGATCTCCAATTTGCTTATTATTAGAGAAGACAGGAGTAAATACAAAAGCTGGCTATTTCAGCCAGGCAATAGCTAATGCCAAGAAGAGAATGCGCATTCAAAGCTGTCCCAACTTGCTGCCTAATGAGTAGCAATTAATCCATCTTATTGTATTTCAAAATGCCGAAGACTCTATTCACATCAAAGGGAATTTTTCAAGCCTTTTATCATTGTTCATTTAAAAAGTATAGAGCTATCTTTAGCATTTTATAATTGACAACAATATTTTCTTTTTATCCCTCAATGTGGAATGCAGAATAATGGATTTTAAAACATGTCATACATGTGAACTGTAGGCATTTTAATATTTCCTTTTGCCTCTGTCTAATTAATCTTGCACTGTGAAAAAATATCTGAAATGCAAATCTAAGGTAGATGTATCTCTTGCTGTTAAGATTTGTACTCTCAATTTATCCATGACTTCCAATCCATCTTTTCACCTGAATGGACAGAGGTGACTTGGGCTCCCTGGCAGTGCGAAGGTGGGAAATGCTGCAACCTAACACTATGGAGTGGTGTATTGACAAGGAAATACAACATCAGAGTAAAAATTCTGCTTTGCCTCCTCCAGTCCCTGCATGAGAGGAAATATTATAAAGAGAAGTTGCCTTTCAGATCTGTTTCCAAGGACACCTCTATCTCAGTCTATCTTTCCATTTTCACAAGATGGTATTTCTTTAACTTCAGAAATATTTCAATAGCTTCTAAAAATTAAGATTAAAACCTTTAGAACAGGAGGGCTTTCCTGCTGCAGAAAGAATTAACACGTACAGCACCCTGGAAGGGTTGATGAGACATTCTCTACTTGTGATCATGAATTGCAGCAATAGCACAAATGGGCAAAACTTTTCTTTCTTGCAGGTTAAGGGTCCAGCCAGAGTGACTGCAGGCACTTGTTCAAGAAAAGGGACTTCACTGGGCCGAGCACTCTTCATGGCATGCAGGTGAGGTTTCAATCTCTCAGGAAAGCTTCAGTAATATTCCACGCAATGACACAGACAACTCTGAAATCCTTCCATTAATTTCTATTTGTCATATTTTCCTTGCCATGAGCAGGATTCAGACACATGGATCTTTCAGTATAAAATAAACGCATCAGATACTGGGTTATTTGTTATACTCTTAGTCAATGACAAATAACTAAGGGCAATGGAACAGACTGGCCGTGTTGTCCTGAAAGATCAATAAGGAATTACAAAAAAAACCTGCTAGCAATGCGTGCCAGCTGGAGGACAAGAACTTCTACTTTGTGGCCCTGTAATCCTCAAGAGCCTGTCTGTCAGCAGCCAAAGCAGAGCTGGTGCATAGGGAATGGCCAGATTCTCTGCAATCCTCTGCCTTGGTTACATGTGGGAGAGGTGCAGAAACGACTTCTGGTGGCAAATAGAAAGAAACATGAGAGATGGAGATGTCCTTAAGTCAAAGCTGACTGAAGTTGTAGCTATGGACTGGCATGAAGAGTCTCTGTATTAATCCACACAGGGCTTTCTCCTCATGCTGTAGGTAGGAAATTTGACATCAGATGCACATAACTCTTTTAAAATAGTAACTGCTCCCTTGGATGCCATAAATCACAGGTTTTACAGAGCAACTGTAAGCAGCAGTTCATTGCTAAAAGCATGTCATTGGCTTGGATAGAAAGCTGTGTTTCCCTTGGCTGTCTTCTTCTTGGTCACTCTGCCACCAGGAAACACAAGCAGCACCTGCTCCAGGATTATCTTCTGAGGAGGTAACCAGGGCCCATCATCTTCTGAGGAGGTTGATGGGGCAAGTCCAGGCTTCTGCCAAAATGGCCCCTGTTGCAACAGTGGGCACTGTTAGATGTCAACATGTATTCATCACCTGGTCTTCCTTCCATATCAGTCGTCTTCTTCTCAGGAAGTTTTCAAAGGACACTGGACCATACAGATGGTTTCATACAGGAATAGTATGAGAAAAAAAGCAGTAGTATGAGCAAAGTATCTGGAGGAGGTGGTTTCATCTTGGGTCCAAAACCAGCAGCTTCTTCCACTTCCAGGGAATAATTGTAGCTTCCTAGCAGACTAAGCCAAGGCACTCCTTCTCATGAAGGCGGCTCCTATATGGCACCTTCTTTTATCAAAGTTTCATCTCTTCCACATGGGGAGAAAAAGCCTTGTGAGAGGCTGCAACTTCTCTGGAAGGTTGTGTGCAAGGGGGCAGATGTTGTACCATGGCACTTCCAAGGCTAAAACCAAGAATGGCAAAAAAAAGGGCGGGAAAGATCGGGAGAGCCTCAATTGTTCATCTTTCTGGGTAACCCTCAGGTTGGGGGTCATGAGGGAGTCACCAGGGTTGTGTTGGGGTCCTGGGACAGCTAAATGTTAGGGTCAGCATCAGTACCAGGGAGACCGAAGACCCACTGGCCAGCAAGACCTGCTTGGGAAGCACTGGGGCAGCTTTTTCCATCAGTGATGTCCCAAGGGCAGCACAGCCAGGGAGCAGCAAACCTCTTGTCACCAGTGTACACTCAATGTGTAATTGCAGAGCAGAAGCAAATGCCCCTGCAGTGTGTCAAGGGAGTGGAAGACTCTTTCTGAAACAATTACTTCCTCACACCATCTGCCCTATATCCTACTCAGGGAAATGCAGCCCACCAATAGGTGGGAAGGGGCAGCAAGTTCTGAGTCACTTACAAAATACTTGACTGCCCTAACAGACCTTTCCTTCTTCAGATGACTCTTCAAAATAAGAATCCCTCTGGATGTCTATTTACTGCAAATAGCATCTAGGTTAGAGGTCTTAAATATTATTAGGGTCTATCTAGCTACTTTCTTCCTTGGAAAATTTCTGTAAAATTCAGACAGCAGGTGCAGAACCTGCTGTCTGAATTAATTATTTTGCTTTCTAAGTGTCTTTTGGGCATTCAGAAATGGAAATATTTTAGAATGGTAAATCCAACACTTTTTGTTAGCCTGTATTTGGGTATCTAAAAGAGCTTCTTAGATATAAGAGAGCTTCTTAGCTTTGGGAGCCCAAGTGCTCACCAGTCCCATAGAACTCCCTGAGAACTGCTGGTGCTGAGCACCTCTGAAACTAAGGCCACCTATTTACATACTTAAATTTTAGGCATCAAGGATTGACAATTTAAGCTTAAAATGCTACATATCTCTGTATTATTGCACCCTCGGTTAAAAAGCAGTATGCTTAAGTTGTCTTAGTTGTTCTTTATGAACCTCAACTGCTCAGCCAGTGCAGCTAAAAAGCCAGCCACCAACAGCCATACAAGCTTGCCAGCATGCTGCCCACTGCGGACGAAAAACCCAGTGCTGCTATCAAGGAGGCCTGTTACAATGCCAGGCTGTTACTTATACACTGCGGTTGCAGGATCGCGGTGAGCATCCGCAGTGTTCACTGCTCAGTATCATCAAATTATTTTCTGTGTTTTTCTTTTCAGCTAGAACAAAAAAAGTGATTTGTTCTCAGCGGGGGGAAAAAAAAATATATAAAAAATAATCTACAAAAAGAAAAAAGAGGGAAGTAAGACTTACAAGTTCTTCCACTTTTTCATAAAACGAAAAAGAAAACCAGCTAAAACTGCCAAACCCCTCTTTTTAAGTAATGTGAAAACAAAACAAAAAGGGTCCCAAGATATCCGCTGGAAAACTTGAAAAAACAAGCAATCTAAGAAACCCCTGTTAAGCATTTCCAAGAGTTGCTTTTCAACCTTAGAATACATTTTATGGAAAGCAGGGAAAACGGGGGCATGTACAATTCATCACGTCAGATGAAGCAAATATACTTAATATTCCCTGAACAGTGCTCTGACTGAGGCTCTCCAAAGATTAAATGTCAATATTTTGCTTTAAAAAATAGAATTTCAGGGAATCTTGTCAATTGCACATAACTTGAGGTGACACTAGACTGTACTCTAGAAACACCTTCTAGTTAGAGCAATCTTGATTAGCTGTGCTCTCTGGCAGTTGGAATAAATGACTTATTTTAAGTACTCTTCATAGTGTTTCAAAAGCACAGACAAAAAACATTTGGGAATGAAAAACAATTACCCCAATTACCCCTCTGGAAAAAGAAAAAAAAAAACCTAAAAAGCGTCTACACAAGTGCACAAAAACCCCGTGGATTTACACCCCACTCTAGCACTCGACTGTTAAAAAAATTAGAGAAAAAGAAGAGACTAACAGGTTAAGATCCAGGTTTAGGTGCTGAGCTGTTACAAAGAGTGGTTCACTTTGCACTTGGACAGTGTTAAAACAATGTTTTAATGAGGATGCTAGTGCAGAAATGAGAGATTAAACACAAAGAGACACAGACAGCTACCACATGCAGGAAAACGAGGTTACAGGCACAGCAGCACCAGGCGCTCGCCCATCACCGCGGGGAGGAGGAAGGGACAGGCATAGCAACCACAAGCCCAAAAGCAGAAAAGCGCATACCTTCAGCTTGGAATGAAAATCACGAGATTTCCTTCTGGCAAGAACCTGAATGTGACTAGACACCTGCAGGGTAGGGGAAGGGAGGAAACAAAGGAAAAGCCTGTAACCATGGAGATGAAAAGCCCCCTACAACTGGGCAAGCCAAACGTACCTTAATGGCGGCTTGAATTTCTCGAACTTTCTTTCTTGCTAAGACCTGTATGTGACTAGACACCTACATTGTTCAGGTTTATAGGGGGGGAAAAACAAACAAAAGAAAAACAAAAAGCAAATCAAATTTTAAATGTCTACTTTTTCTATTAAAAAAGAAAAACCCAAAACTTTTCTGAGGGGAGGAAGTTATTTGCATCTTCAGTAAGCTCTGCTCTTAAAGATACCACATTCCCAGCCAGATACCAAGCTCTTAGCACTGAGGCTTAACAATACAGGTCATCACTGCAGTGACTTGATTAAGGAGAAAGAAAAAAAAAAAGGAAAAAAGCATAACCCACCAGGTTGTGCATTCAGCTACAAGACAGAAGACACAATCTGCAGTTGGACACAGTCTGTGTGGTTTGGTACCAATCCCATCTGCAGCTGGGCCCTGCACTCTCTCAACAGGGAGCTCTGAGGATTTCTACCCCGTCTGCAGGGGATGCAGATGCCCACTCACACCATTTGCCACTAGGCTCGACACTTAACTTGGCACTGAGAAGTTTCATCCGCTGTCTATCTTGTTCTGCATCTCCAAAGAGGTCTGTAATACCACTGAAATGCTCTGAATTCTGATACAAGCCATACAATAGTCGCACACCACAGATCCCCAAGCCCCCGCAGGCTTCCTTGGTAACATCAGTAGCAAGTCTGCCCACAAAATGGTTCATGTTAAGTGGGGACCAGTAACCTGACATCAGCTTGAGCAGTCCAGGTTTGGCCCACTGTCATCAGATTTTGGCAAGAAATTTTGTAATCCCAGTCCTACACCAGATTAGTTATCAGAACTTTTGCCTATGCAGTGAAGGGCCTGAGGTTTCTGTTTATTCAGGCACTGAAATCCATGCTATTGATGATGAGGGTTTAATGATGCTGCCTAGCATCACTTGGTAGTGCTTAGCATCCTACAGTCCTCTGTGTGAAGATTTAAAGGCTGTGGTGTTGGTAAAAACTACTAAAGAGAAATATCTTGCTCCTATCTGACCCAGGACACTCCATGTCCGGTGGTGCAGAAGTTTTGTTTAATTACAATTCCCAGCTGGGAAGAAACAAAGTAAAAGAAAAAGAGAAATAAAGGTTGGTTTCACCTCCCTATAAGACTATTTCATGCCAATAGTACCAGGAAGCAGATTTTTTAGTAGGACAGCAAATAGTAATGCATAAATGAGAACAAGGCCACCTTCCGAGCCTTCTTCACGAATCAGCTCAGGAACCAGTTTACAGTAATTGCTTACTAAGCAATTCTGTAGTCAAACACATAGACCAAGTTTTCACACGTGTTTATTTGTTTTGCTTTCAGTGGGATATTAGTGGTGTTAAAGGTTATACAAGAAGCACAATCAGAATGTTTAATTGTTCAATGAAAACTAAAAAATAGTAACAATCAAATTCTACACACTTGGTCTGAAGTGATTTATGAATTGCCATGGAGAGATGTGCAAGTATGGAGGCAGAACATTGCCACAAATAAGCCATCACTGCCTTCTGGGCTTCAACCATACATTGGCCAAGGGTCTAGCCCATGGTCTACATTTTGCCTCTTGATGCTGTTTCTAAGATCATAGCATAACCCCCAATTCTTGGAGGCCACTTGGCCACAGCAAGGCAGAATTAGGGAGTTTATCTTTTGTTTCAGATTACTTTGCCAAACTATTGCTTGCTCCTTCTCCGTGTGCTGCAGTTTCTCTCTGTTCTCACATCTTTTTTCATCCCTTGTGCACACTTTTCCTTCCTAACTGACACAGGACATCACCCAGAACAAAATCACCAAGTTCAAAGTGCTCTAAATCCAAGCACTGGTGGCATCAGGCCACCTTTGTGTGTGCTGGCTCAGCATCACCTTTCCCTGCACTGTAAAACACATGTAGCATGCCTCTACCCTCCCTCTTACCACACCCTTATCACAGAGAGAAGGGGAATCTTGCATCCAGCATTAGAGAAAGCAAAGGGACTTTGCAGTTTTTGAAGCGTTTTGAAACAGCACAAGTATTTATTAACTACCACCACTACACAGACCATGTGCCTTCTGTGAGGCTGATCATCACTGCGGGTATTACAAATCAAAGGTTTAGCCATAAAGATAAGTTAAAGGTTATGTGATAACCATCTAAAAAAGACTTAAGACTGGTTACAGGTTTATTCTGATTCTGATGAATGAAGTGTTACTGCAGTTAGAGAGCAGGATCATAAAGGCTCTTAAGGAGATTTTCTAAAATTATTTTTTCAGCTGGTAGCAAGCACTGCCCTTGAGCTGAGCGCATGACTATGACCAGTCCTGCTAGATAGTTTATTTATTTACCTTCATATCCAACGATCATAACATCTATTATACAGGCCAATTGGATGGACTTTTAGAAGCTCCACTGTTCAGAATATAACTGTATCCTGTAATTGCCCTTATAGAGAAATAATGCACAATGCTTTATGCTTCTGCTGCAACTTCAGAGTTTTTTCCTCCCAAACATGGGGGATAATAGCTTAGTGTACATATAGTTTAATTAAAAAACACACAACGTAAAGTCCTGTTTTAAATATTTTCTAAACGGCATGTATTTAATCTGAATAGTGAAGTCAATACATCATCTCATCAGAGTTGAAGCACAGCCAGCCACAACAGCCAATAATCCATGTTTTGTTACACATGCATACTTCCCCACTGGGTTATTTTACCTGCTTCCTGGTCCGTGTCTTCCCTGTTCTAAGTTTGATGTATCTGGCTATCAATTCATTCCTACCTGAAACAAAGAAAAATTTATGTTAAGGATTAAGTAAAATCACATCAATAAACATCATCAAAACACCACACTTACGCAAATGAGGCTTATCTTTTCTTACATCTACTCCACTTTTCTTGTGCAAGCTGCTTATCAGTATTTCTCTTCCCTCTCCTTAACAGATACCATATGCGTCACATGAACTGTGCAGAGGGCTATGGTTTTGGTGTTTGCTTCCTGAAGTCCTGGAACTGTATGCAGGCACAAGCACCTCCTTGGCCAGCAGTGGTGCCCAGGATGATTCGTCAGTGAGGGAATCCCTGTGATGGGGGCTGACACCAGGTCTGGGTTCCTGTGTTTCCTGTGTTTTTGTGTCCAACTGCACCCAAAGGTGTTTGTCCCTTTGGCCCACATGGGAGAAGCAGCTCTCTTGAGATTATCATGTACTACCAATCATCCAGATGTTATGATTTCACACCAGCTTTCCTCCAAGATTTAATTCTACAAGGAGGAAAGCAAAATCTATCCTTCCTGCCAGGCTGCGCTCTGCTTCCTCCACTGACAGAAATCACTGTCTCGGTTCAGCAGGTTATCAATCACACCCTTAGCTCTATGCACCAGAGTGGTCACCCTGCGGTGCCCAAGTTCCTGCTGCAGTGGGGCTGATCAACATTGTGGTTATTTTTTCAGAGTTCTATTTCTCTTGGAAATGTACAGTACTTCCAAGTTTCTAAAATGGCTATTTGACTCTTCTCTGGTCTCACATTCTGTTATTCAATACAAATGAATGTTTTCTTTCCAAATAATTTCCTTCCTCAATGTTGCTGTCATGAAAGATAACACATTTTTATGTGGTTCCCTGTTTATTTTTACTGCATATTATGTTACTTCTCCATGAGCTGTAGTAACTTAAATATACTTGTTCCACAAGTTCTAAGCTAAGGAGTTATTTGTAGCCAGCACAGGGGATAAGCAGCCTACATGTAGAAAACCAGAAAACTGATTTAGCAATAAGCTGAAAACACGGAGGTTAAGTAAATAACTTGCCACCTAATGAGTTATTTTGAAGTGGATGAGTAGACAGGTGGGGAGTGCAGAAAGTTACTCTGTCAGCTAAGGGCTCAGAAAACTGAGTTTGATGCTTTAGAAGTTTTTGCAGCAGCCTGCCTATGTCTGAAGGGTTTTTTGTTGACTGGAAGGCTGAACACAATTAGTCAAAGTAGACCTTCATTTTCCTTTCTTCTCTGACCCTTACTTCACACCCTTTGTATCAAATGTTTTATGGTTTCTGCTGCTTGCACATTTTGTTTGCTAAATGGGTACAAGAATATGAAACATTAATGTATTATGAGCAGAGTCCTGTTTTCTTTGATTCCCTCTATGTATTAGTTGGGACTGCGTACCAGGTTTCCCATAGCACCCTACTGCAATGGCAAAGTGAGGTTTTAACTCTTCAGTAAGCCTCTTCAGGACAAATTTCAAGAGGTTAAGTCTTGTTGTTTGTGTAACTGTTTGGTCACACATTTCTCCACACAGATGAAGAATTTCCATATGCAGAGGAGAGCTAATTACCTAATGTCACAGAAAGACTCCATAATTTGTCTGTACGTAATTTCTGCAGCCTGTTGTACCCTCTTGCAGAGCCTTTGTGTTCACAGGGTGAAACTAAGGAATTCTCATTCTCTGTATCTCTGTTGTCATGTTCTTTCTCACATTCCAAACAGTTCAATTCAGATACGGAGAACTAGTTTTTTCCCTGTGTCCTTATGCTCTAACAATGGTTACCTACAGTGACAAAATTACAAATTCACTCGCAGGTGGACAGAAATTGAGCTGTTCTGCTCTGTATTAATATTAGATGAAGTTGTTCTATAGTAGAAAATTATCACAGGGTTTGGAAAAAGAATCTGACAGAGAGGTCAAGAGCCTGAGGCCACAGCAATGAGAACAGAGAAGAAAACGTATCTCATGATGGCACATCATACTAACTGTGCTTTGGACCAGAGTTTTCCAAAATCCTTGCTTTTTATGTCTCTGCAGTGTCCCTTTAATGAATATGAAAGAGGTACACAAAAAACTAAAAGAAAAGCAAGCAGATGCCTTACACCACCTGCCAATGGTAGGGTGCCCAAAGGTGTGGTAGCTTGCACGAGTAGCCCACTGGGATCTGGTGGGATGCAGAGATCACCATATGATAGCTGGTTTGAACATTTTTCGTATTTCTGAATGCAAGTTTTGATTTAATCGGGGAATGCCTCTCCTGCTAAAGTTACCTCCCTGCATACCTTTAAGTATGTGTATACAGTGAGCACTCAGAAGAGCTTTTTGGTGAAAACAGTGCTGCCAGGTTGTCCTTATCAGCAGCTGGTAACTCTGCCAGGTCAGTGACTCCATAAGGTGATACAAAAGATTCACTGCCACCACTTGTTCCTCTGCCTGTACTGAAGGCACTTCAGATACCAGGTTACAGCCCAGGTCACTCCTGCCAGCCCTGGCCCATTAAGGAAGTTCTGTGCAGCCCTTGGCCACCACTAAGGAAGAAAGAGTTAAACTTTTTCATGGTTTCACAGATTTTTTCCCAGTCAAGAAAACTAAAAAACTATGTTTAAAGGAAAGCAGAGATTCCCAGGCAGCCACTTGACAGAAAAGCAAGCAAGTTTTTTTTTTTGTGAAAAAAGACCAAGCATTGACAGTCTAGACTGTATTATTCAAAATACCAGTCAAGTACTGCCTCCAGTTGAGCCACAGATCATCCACAAAGTGTTCCTGCTTGAACTAGCGTGGGACAGGAGGCTCTCTAGCTATTCTCTAGCCAGGCAGGGGGATGAGTAACAATACTGTGGTTTTCCAAAGTGATCACTTCCCCTTAAGGTGAAGGCTAGCTGAAGCCTACATCAGGACAAGTCAATAGGGTGAAATAATTTGACTTAACTTACAGGGAGGAGGAACTCTACAAGGAACAATGAAAAGCAGCTAAGACAACAGCCTTATGTTTCCAACAGCAAAGAAATGTGCGTAGGGTTTAGCTGTAGCAGGAGATGCTGTAGCCTCTTGAGCTCAGTAAATACCTTCAGCCACAATGGTCTGAAAAGAGCTAACTTTCTTGGAGTCTACCAAGAAGTCACAAACATAAGCACTGACTGCAAAACGCAAGATAGACACCTCAAAGTAAAATCTTACAGCCTTTACATCATCTATCACTGTTGGTCTTCTTTACCAACTCTGACAGGTACTAAAAGATCTTATGTCACAAACACCTAATAAAGAGAGGATTTTTTAAAAAGGAAGGCTTTAATAATCCTAAGCACACCCTTTCCTGTTCTTGACAATGAGAAGAGTCTAAAAAAAAGGAACTTCTTTAACGGGCTAGTAGAAACCTTAGCATGAGAACTGAAGATCTGTTTTCTTCTCTCAGCCGTGGAAATACTTTCCACACATGTCCTCCCCCTCCCCCTCTTCCTCGGTCATATGTATCTGAGAAATTGCCTAGCAGAGAGAAGAGGTCAGGTCTATGAACTGTAAATGTTCAGCTCCTTCTTGTCATCCACTATCAGTCTCCTACTTTGAATGTCTTAGTTCAGGTATCAAAAGGAGGTGTAGGGAGGCACCTGGTCAGATGAACCATCTTCAAAGCACAGAATCTTTCCTAAGGATCTTGAAGAGATCAGGAGAAGACCATCAGAAATACTTAACGCAGGCTGCTTCTTGTGATGTCTTTTTCCCCTTTTAAATCCAGGCTTTATCTGTCATGCCATGTCAGTGCAACTGCAAACTATATTTCTCCCTGGGCTGATACTGAAAAAGAGGCATTTTATACAACAGAACATCTTCAACAGTGAAAGAAAGTAAAAAGGGGGTTTGGCTAAACAATAGTGCAGAAGCTGGAAAAGTTGTGAGGCTTTGCAGGATGCCAAACCCCACTGTGGCTCCCCTGGGGGAAGAGCTAGGGCCGCGACAGCCCTGCTCCTACCATCCAGCAGGAGGACATGGGCTTCCTTCTCATCCAAACTCCTGCCACATCGCTGAGGGCATCACCTCAAACAAGAGAGTGTGCGGTCATCCTGGACCCCTCACAGGAAGCACAGAGGACTAATGTTTCTGCTCTTCTTGTTCAAAATAAGTAGAAGCAGCTGCAAACTGGGGAGGCTCTCAACTGCCTCTCCCCTGTGAAGGCAGTTGTTGCTCTAACAGAGGGCCCTTGTGTGGGTAAGCCTCCCCCACCAACACTGTATATCCAAAACCAGCCTCGAGCAGCCATTTTATCACCCTCCACAAAAGTCTATGATGCTCCAGGGTGTCACTGAGGGTGAGTTTGGTCCCACTCACCCAGCATGGGCAAGGCCCCCAAAAGTGAAAATCACCTCTTAAGTGAGGAAGGCTCAACTGGCAATCCCATCATGAGCCAAAAATGGCACTAAAACCTCTGTAGAGGAGCCACCAAGCAGCTCTACCAGGATCTATGTGAGCTGTGGACATGTATGGTCCCTTTTCCCAGGTCCCATCCACAGACATAGCTAATCAGACCTAGTTCCCACCAGCAAGCAAGTAGTGAGCTGGTATATCACATCCTCGCAGAGTCTCTTTCTGCGCATGTCTTTATTTAGAACATTAATGATACGAATTAAACCTCCTCCCTCCCAGTAATAGGCACCATCCAAATGTGGTAAAAATAGGCATGTGTGGGAAATCAAGCTGGATAGCTATGTGAAAATGAACAGCTAATTTTATAAAGCTTTCATCTGCAGCAAAATAATTCAAGTAATGACCAAGTAGAAAAGCTGGTTTGATTCAGTGCACTATGAATTGTTCCAAATTCTATGTGACTGCAGCTTGAAACAGGTATTTCACATCCTGAATGTAAAGTCTAGTAACGGACCTGCACAAACTTCATCTACCGAGTTGCCCTCCTGGCTGCATTTTCACCATGGCAAAGCCTGTCCTCTTGTTTTGACAAACCTCAATTCTGGTCACCTCTGCTCAAAGCTGCTATGAGGGTCTGATGATCACAAACTGCTGCTCAGGGGCCAAATTTGGAGAACCAGTGGGAATTCTGCTTGGTGAGGAGCCTGCTGACCCTCTGCCCCTCAGAAACTCTCCCATGTGACAGCCTGGGTGTGCAGCGCCAAGCTCTGTCTCACTGCTGGGTATGGGTCCCACAGGATCCAGACCGCACCCAGCACCGTGGTACTCTGAGCATGTAAATGGTTAGTAGAGATGGACTAGTTAGAATGCTCTGCTCTGTTAAAAGATGGCCGTGGAGCCCTCGGGTAGCCAGCTCACAGCCGGTAGACAGAGAAGCACCTGGTCCCTGCGCTGTCCTGCTCCATTTTGCCAGCAAAAGATCTGGCTCCAGGAGAGGAACTTGCCTAATATTTGCCAGTGCCGCTTTCTGAAGATGTTTTAAAGCTAAACCGGCTAACAAAAAGTCTCTTGTAGATAAAAGAGCTCTGCAAGTCAACAACTGGCTAAGCAGTTTAAACCCCTAAGCAAGGCATCCTCTATTTAAACGTTATAGGCAAATCTAATTTAAGCTTTTAAAAATATTATGGGCAGGTGTTTAAGTCGAGTGCGCAGTGGGTTTTGCAGGGGCTCGGGAGGGGGCTGGGAGCCCTTCCCAGGCGGGCAGCATTTTGTTCAGACAATCTTTCTGCAGCAGGGCCACGTGACACAGGCCAAATAAACAGCATCTGGGGATTTTCAATTACAGACCTTCACCCAGCATGCCTGCACTGTAATCTCTACCAGATGAGGCTCAGGCCTCACTATTTTCAATAATTCACACACTGTGTACACATAACATGACAATAAGGGCATTCATGCAACCGCCTGATTCGCACATCAAAGCTCCCAAATGGCCAGCTGTAAGCATGCTTACTGCTGAATAATTCATTCTTTTCACAGCCTTGAAAAAACGCTCAGCGGGAGTTGGCAAGCTTGTGTTCTTTCCTGTG
Organism: Upupa epops; assembly: GCA_013397515.1. NCBI lineage: Eukaryota > Metazoa > Chordata > Aves > Bucerotiformes > Upupidae > Upupa > Upupa epops. The sequence continues at coordinate 591,925 of VZRI01011084.1, read as the reverse complement.
TGGTATGCTAAACTCAAATTTTGAAAGAGGTACAACCCCACTGAAAAAAAAAAAAAGAGTCAGAGATCCAACTATTTAAATGTGCATTTGCGAGCTCTCGGATGGCTGCTCACCAAAAAAAAAGGCAGCGCTGCATTTCCAAGTGGGTAGCGGAGATAAGATGGAACAGCCTACATGGTTTCTGAAGCAGGTGTTTAACAGAAATCAAATGATAAAATTCTTTTCCGGATGGTAAAATTTTTTTTAAACGTATATTTTTTAGTCCTCACTAAATATCTGCCGTATAGCAGAGGCATAACAGTTAACAAGTTCAGCAAACTTGAAATTTCCACATACTTAGCATAAATTTTCTGCTATGTGGCAAAGAGGGTTTTAGTTAAGACTAACGCATATGAAAAAGGCAAACACAGAACAGCAGAGCTAATTCTGTAGCTCCTGTTTACTATTCTTGCAGAGATGGGCTGAATACTAATTTCTAGATGATATTTTAACAACTCCAAATTTGCAGCTGTGTCTCTCAATGTTTAGCTCAAAATCTGTGCATGTTCCAGACTTGAAAACACTTTGGCTTCACACAACAGAAAACATAATTTCTTTAATAAAAAAATAAAAGCAGGTAGAAAAAAAGAAGGGTCTGCTTCATAATATCAAGTTTTCTTGACTGTCAATCAACACCAGAACCAGCAGGATCAACTAGTTGTGACCTCTCCTTATAGCAAACACATGCTGCTTACCAGCTGTGGACTGTGTTTTTTACACCCTTTTCTCTATCATTCAGAACGGCTTCCTCCTAATCACAATAATCCCAGAAGTGCTAAAACATATCAATCGTCCTTTAAGCCCTGCCTACAAAAGGCCAGCCGTCCAGCCTTTATGGGCTTGTCCAACAGCAGCTGATACTTCATTCAACTACAAATCCAATTTAGCAGTTACAAGAGGTTTAGCATCACTGGAAAAATATTGGTGTTGATCCCACACTCTTAAGTCAGCAAATATTCCTTTGCCATATTGTTCAGCTTTTTCTACCATATTTACACTCCTGCAGGATTTCCCCGAACTGCTTCAACAACAGCATTTAACCCCTGAACTGGTAACATTTACAGTTGATCAAACAGAAAATTTTAAAATGTGTTCACCACAATTACAGAAACATAAGCCTATTTGTATTCCAACTGCAACCATTCTGAAAAAAAAACCCAGCCAACAATCCAAAAAACAAACAACCACTTGGTTGAAAGCCGTGGAGCACACTTTACCTACTGGTTATGCAGGATGTTATTTATTATAGCCCTTTAGGCAAGTTCAGGGCCATTCTTTCACTTATGTATTTTTAATGGCCAAACGAGGCAATACAAACACTCCCGGGATCCTCCTCCACATTTATTTCCTTTTTTTCCTCTTTAAGGGGCACTATATGTAAAGCCTTAAAATAAAGAGGGGATAGTCTACCTAGCCCAAGTCTGCAAATCTGTAGGACCACTCAGTTCAGGAAGCCTTTAATAATGGGACCACAGGACAGGAGATAGCTCTTCCTGTGGAAGAAAACAGGAGCTGCTTTTCAGTTGCTTTGTAGCAAAACCGTTCCGTCTCAAACCTGCTGCAGGCACAGGATTTCCATCTCTCTGCATGGACACTTGTCAGAGGGCCGAACAGCCCAGCTCACCCACAGTCAAGGACACAGGCATGTCCCTACAATTCCCCCCGGGAATGGAGTGGGAGCAAAAAAATAACCATGTCTTAGACCTGCTGGAGCTTGTTGCCGAACTCAGCACCCAGTCCTTTAAGAGCCAAAGTTCTGGCTCTGAATTTGGGTACAGACCACACACAAAAGTGGCCATCCCAGGACAGGAGAGGTTGGAGACAAAGACCACAGGGCTCTCTCCTAAACTGGGCTGCAAGGGCTGCCCAAGAGGGGTGTGTGTATGCAGACACACACACACGTAAGATTACAGTAAGCCACTTAAGTATTATTATACACAAATTAACTGCTTGCAAAGTGTACTGCAACTGGGTTGCCCAAGAGAACAGGGAAAAGAAAAGATCCAAGAAATAAAATAACTCAAGTAATCCCTGTGGATGCTAATGAGTGCACAATTACAATGACTCACTAAAGTTGTATCGTAATGGTACTACCAAAGGAAAGAACTTTTTGTATATTGTATTAAAAGCAACAATAAAATTATCCCAGATTGAAGCAATATAGCAATTTAATTTATACAGCAGAAGGGAAATGACCTAATGGTAGCACAGAAAGATATTCTCATGTCAAGTCGGAACCTTCTGGGTTTTATTCCAGCTTCAGCTTTAAAGAAAACAACAGAAAAGACCCATAGACACATCTGGTTCAAAAGTCTTCACTGACACTAATGCAATGCACTGAGTTCTGTTTGGCAGGTGTTCATACTGGGAAATATTCCACATAAGCAATGTTTATTAATTTCTGTCTTCTGGGTTTTTTAAAACACAGACAGAACGTGTTTCAAAAAGAGAGGAGTGATCCAGAGATCTCTTTGAATATTCATGAATTAATATTTTGTCAGTGTCAGTTGTCTCAATAAAAGAAAGCTTTACAATTTACTCCAAGCCCCATGTAATTAAAATTTAAATATTACATGTGAATTTTTTGCTCCCTTGTAATTTTATTATTTTCTACTTATTAGAAACTCTATTTTACTGCAATTGAAAATGCATTTCAAAACAAACAGCAATTTTTAGGCTTCAGAATACACAAAATCTTTCCCATAGGAAAAAATCCCCAAACTTGACCTTTGCCATCTCTCTAGATCAGCTACAGACGTTTAGTAGATTACACAAAACCCTAGATGTCCTTAATCTGACATTCTGGTTTTTTTCACCTGCTATGATAAGAACTCTTAGTAACCTATCTGCGAAGACCCTGTGTGACTGCTACATACAGGTGGAATTGCTGTGGTGTTTTCCAAGGTAGCTGCAATCTTTCTGTGACCTGAGCAATTCAGAAAGGAGAAGACTCTTGCCCAACGCTAATGACAGAGTCTGCTTTGGAAGGGAATCCTTCAAATACACAAAGGGCTGGCTGACCTGTCATGCATGATGGAAGAGTTAAGGGGATTAAAATCACTATTTGCATTAGAATAGATAAAAATTAGCAAAATAGAATTTCTCAGTAGGTGGCTTCATTTCTGTTTGTTCTCATAGGAAAAATGGAGTTAATCTCAAAAGGAATTATGATGGTTTAAGCAATGCTTTTTTGCAGAGGAGAAACTACAGATGCTGGTTTGCTTCCTAGTGTTTCTTCCTTAAGGAATCCACTTTAATTACAACTACAACAGTATCCTTCCCCTCATGTTTAGTATTAAAACATTACACAACTATGATGTTCTAACCGCTTTAGACTGTACACGTATCTCAATGCTTACATGTATCTAAGCTGTGCATACCCAAAAACCTGGTTTGCATTGAGAGAGATGATCAAAAAGACCAAAAAATTACTTTAGAGTGTGTACCGATGCTTCACTGAAGTTGTGAGTCTGGAGCCTGTGACTCAATTTTTAGAGGCAGATGCTTGAAATCCTGCAAGTTTCTTTTGACCAGGTTCATATTGCACATAGTGATGGCACTTAGAAGACTCAAAAAAAACATAATGAAAAACTCGCCCTAAGAAAGCATTATGCTGTTTATACAATATGACTTTGAAAGAAATCCACATGAAGAAGTCAGTGCACACAAGTAGACAAACAGATGTAGAAACTCCAGAAACATCTGTGGATCATCTCCCCTCACTCCTGCAGACATCAACTGAGATGTGTCTGTCAAGCAAGAGCTGTAGAAGTAATGGAAGTACTCTTTTTGCAAGGCTTGCATATCTGTGCTGTGGACAGCTTGAGCCTGCAGAAAATCCAGCACTTTTTAAAAAACTTGTCTGTGTACTGGCAAGTAAGTTTTTGAACTCCTCATCCACTTAACAGTGGGCAGCAGTCAGGCTGGCTGGCAATAGATTCCTCTAAGTTCTAAAACAGATATTAATAGAAAGCAAAGCTGAGGCACTAAGGAGGTGAATTTCTTCCACTGACGACATTACAAATAGAAGAAGCTGTGACATGATTTCTCAACTCAGCATTTACTGCAATGAGATTTCTTCTCTCATTCAATGATGGGGTTTCTGGCCAGATCCAGAGGCTAAAACAGGTCAGTGCCAGAGCCCATAGCCAGGGATGGGGTCCCACCATACGGCTCCCAGGGAGGGGCTGTTTGTTTACAGGCAATGGAGGACCCTGGAAGCTGCCTTCAATTTTCAGCTCTACAGACCCTGTACTGGCATTTTCTGCAACAATTTGCAAAAGCTGTTTATTTCGCTTATGAATTATTTGGTGCCTGTGTCTCATGCAGTTAAGATGCTTTATTTTCACAGCAGGTGCAAAGAGGTATTTGAATTTGCATTGTGTCCAGGGTATTTGGACTTGGTTTCTGTTAGATGACAGATACTGACAGCAGATGGGCCAAGCAGCGAAACGTTTGACCAACATATGAAAGAGCTTGGGATAGATCCAACACCATTCTCGGTTTCCAAGTTATTTCACAGGCACAAAGTAACATTTTGTGGAGATTTTATAGCTAACAATGTCATTCGAGCTACGGAACAATAAATATTTTGCTCAAATTACGAACCCACAAGAGAGACCCACAACATACTTTAGTTACAGGGTAAAGTAATTTCTCACAAACTCAGTCTCAAAACATGCTTAAAACTGGGACAACTAACTTATTTTTTAGCCTAAAATAAGTCCTGTCTGCAATTCCAGATGCATGAACCTGTCCAGATCAGCTGTCTGTTTCTGCCTCCCCCCTGCTGATCCCATCTGGGTCACTGATGTTCGAGCTAAAATGGGGCAGAACAATATCCCAGTGCTTCTGACAGATCCCCAAGACATCAAAACCAAGGGGAGAAAAAGAATCCTTAACGTCATCCTGAATATAGGTATGAGAACATCACAGGCTTTTAAAAGAACGAAAGCTCAGCTACTAGAGACAGCAACAACTTGCTGAATAATCAAATAACAACTCACCATAATGTATTTCGTTTAAATTTCTAAGTGTTCCTCATAACCCATTCATTCATCAAAGTGAAAAATGCCGGTCTCACTCTTCCTGCCCCTCTGCCACAGGCTCCACAGCCTCCAATGATTCCACTATGTCCCAATCCATGTAAATACAGTGTTGCTGATTTCATTATCATTGAAAACACCCATTTGTGCCTTTCAAAATCTGAAGGATTATCTTGAGAGAGTCATACAAAAAATTTGCCTCTTACATCCACCAAATACATTCAGCATAAATTATTTTACTTCAAGTGGTTTCTTTGTATGATGGGAGGGATCTGTTAAAAATAATTTTAAGGGGTAGGACATGCCAGCGAACCAAAAGAAAATTACAGTTATTTATAATCTTTTTACCACTTATTTGTTTCTCTCATAAATCACTTCTTTCCTTTACTTCCCCGCTCAGGCCTTTATGTAACATTTATCCAAAAGCATACATTTGGAAACCTTCTCTTTGTTTGTTTTGGATAAATGAGTAATGGAGCGCAGACACAGTTTCATGCATAATTCTTAATCCCACTTTCTTTAGGCCTGCTGCAGTAGGAGAAAAACCTTACTGCCAGGTTTTGTGACTAAGTACCTCTGACATGGGACTTGGGAGAGGAGACTGAGCTCCCAGCTGCAGCTCTGCTGTGTTTCCACAATGCGTCTCTACACTGTCTTCTCAGTTTTTGTCTGTTACTGTGTTTAATTGTCTAAAACTCATAGTGAAAAAGGTGCAAGAAAGTGCCATCAGCTAACATCACTATTCCGATGATAGGTGCACAACAGCAGCCTCACACAGTTTAAACGGAAGTTGAAATACAGATCTGGAACTGCATTCAACATTTATTGACGTCACTTCAGTTTTAAAGACCACTGCCCTTCTGTCCAGCCTGTACCATGCAGACTCCACCCTCATGAACCCAGAGGCTGTCCCACATCATGGGAACTTACTAATGCTTGGCTGGGTACATCTTGACACATGAAGAAGGGCAGTATCAGGTGAGGGATGGCCCTGAGCATCACTAGAGAGAAGCAGAGACAGATGGCTGGAAAAGTGGTTTAAAGTGTTAAATACTGTATAGTTGCTCCCAATCTTCTGACAATGGTCTGAATTCTGGTAAGACCCTTGGCAACACTGCGTGTCAGATCAGCGTCAAACAGATGAGCATTCCTCCCCTTACTAACTCACAGGTTTCTACCTTGAAAGCTCAGAAATACTTATCCAGTGCTTTGCTAAAATACCAGCAGCATCCAGAGTACTGTACTGTACCTAAACGTCTGCCCAGGACTCCTGGCATTAAATTTCTTAGTTTCACAGACCTCCAAGCACTCTACTGTATTTTGATCTTTTTACAGTGTATGTGTCGGTCATTAAGGCATTTTCACTGAGGCAACTAGCAAATCAATCCTGAACTTGTCAACCACACCAGTATCAGTATTTTGGCACACACTAGGTTTTTGCTATTGAACGACAAAAAAAATGGTCACTGGGTTGGCCAAAGAAATTCCATCTGACATCAAGCACAGCTATAACCCATGCCCAAAGAGGTTAAATCTGTGCTGAAGAGACTCATCAAGAGTGCTTTCAACAGTGACAACCTTTTAACCTTTTGTGAGATGCATATGAAAACATCTGTACTCACCCCTCCAGACACTAAATCCAGGAGGACTAGTGAACTTCACAGTGTTAGGTTAATGGTTGGATTTGATGATCTTAAGGATCTTTTCCAACCTAAATGATTCTATGACATAACAAGAAGGAAAAATATACATACTTACCTTAGAGGCTCACAAATATTTATATGAAGCTATTAAACAGCTGAGATTTAAAACAACACATTCATTTAAAAGAAAATGAAAGGTGGTTTCTGGTATGGCTGATGCAGTTATGTGTTTTCTATTGGGGGAAATTTATAACCACATTATTGCTGTCAAGGAGAGCAGTGAGCCACAAGGATTTCCAGATGCCATGTGTGAAGTTTCTCATTTCCCCTACTATACTGAAGTACATTATCACCCAAACACAAACAAGCTTTAAAAAAAAAGTATCTGTCATTAAAACATGTGTGGCCCCCTCGTCTGGACTTAAGAAATTCAGTTTTTTCTTTTCAAGCCAGCTGGGAGACTGTACTGCAGAACTCCCAAGGGGCCTAATGCTGATCATACTGATGTTAACAGCAATACTGTGGTCTGCGTCCCTACTGCACACTGTACCCTGTCAGTGAAAAAAACCCGGCTCTGCCAAATGGTAACATTTCATTTATGGAAAGATGCTCAAAGGAGTGGGAGAACTGCTGCCATGACATTCCTCAGAACAGCTGTGAATATGAAACAGGAGATTTCAAAGAAACACAGAATATATATGGAAAACCCAGTTCCATTTTCTCCTGTACCTGTAAATACAACTTGCTGCACCAGTAAATACAACTTGCTGAGGGATCTGTCTTGCTGTATGGACACTAGTTTGCAGCAGGGACAACTTTCTTCGCAGAAGATCACCCTCACATCTAGCAGTCTGTCCACAGAGATGTCACCCCATCAGCCATCCTGAAGCAGAACAATCTCTTTTTGGCTGTCTGGGGTTCCTGTACATTCAGCTGAGAGGCTTTCAGGTGGGAATGGGCGCAAAAAACTGATGTTTGATCAATGACCTCGGCAAATCATACTAGGAGAATGGTAGGAGAATTAAAGCTAGAAAATGTTATTAGTGAACTTAATCAATTGGATTAAAAAAAAAGAAACAGAATTTAGGCAAAGGTCCAGCACCAATAGTGTTGAAAGTAGACATGAAGCTATCAGAAGGCTGGTGCTGTATACTCTTGGATGATTTTTTATTTACGATGACAGCCAATCTCAAAGTAGGTGATTTGTTAAATGATGTTAACTCAAATATTTTCCTGAGGATGAAAACTGAATGGAAGATGTTGAATCCAAAGCAGAGCTGTCCCTTCTCTCACATTTGGAAGCACACAAGCAACTAGATACTGAGTTTGAGCTAGAACAAGTTTGCCTAAAACCCAGAACACCACAAATTCTATTAAGGACACAAAGATGTCCCTCATTCCAGCTGGAGAACTTCCCCACTTCTACAGGACCAGAGGCACACAAAGCAGAATGAAGGCTGAAGAGATCTCCATGCCAATGCCAAGTGAAACAATTACATGCCACTCCTATCCCACAGGCTTTTATCCCTTATTTTAAAAAAGTTCCCACATCTTCCAATCTTTATTGTTGGCCTCCCAAAGAGGGTTCATACAACATCGGCCTCTGATACCAAAACAACACTCTCAGGAGCATTAAAACAAATACCTGAGACTATGTTTTCTCAATCACATTGGACACTTGGCTTGCAGTTACCCTATAGCATTTTCTGAAAGAAATGTAGGTCTGAGGAACAAAAATCGTCCCTCAGGAACTCTTGTGCACCACACCAGTACTTCAGAAGAACTGAATCTCTGCTACAGCAACCATGGCAAATAGCTGGACTCAAGAGCAGTGTGTGCACATATGATGAAATGGAAAACAGCCAACACAATTATATCCATAACCTTAAGACAAGTCAATATGGCCAAACCACTTTTCAAAAACATACAGAGCCAATCATTGCTTTGCTGTAGTATCAAGAATGAAATTGAAGAGCCTGAGTCTTCACGGCACTGGTTTCTAGCTCCTCCAGAGAGCCCAGCATACTTGCTGGTGGCTCAGTACCCCTGCTTGTTAAAAACTCAAGTTTATGCACTGAAAGCAAGTGTCATTGTGCTTTTGAAATGGTCACTCTGGCTTCTCCATCTTTTCATTCCCACTAGATTAAAGACTTCAACCTAAATATAAGTCAAGTTTTATAAATTCAGTAACTCAGATCCTTCTATCCTTATATATATTTTCTAATGTAGCATCTGTCATTATGGCAGGCTTTTGTTTGCAGCTTTTCCAATTTTTAGCTGAATAAAGGGCTCTTTTTTATTCTCGAGATAAAAAAAAAGTGAAGATGTTAGAGATTTCAATGTGCATAAGTAGGTCTTTCATGGTCAGTATGAGGTAAACAGCCTCAGCACCTCTAAAAATTACTTCACAAACTTTTACAGCTTAATTATTTGCTGTTTCTCCAAGCATTTGAAATACTTTTGACTTGTGCATCTGAGAAAACAAATCTCCTCAGATATAAGATCTCAGTTTGTCTTTTTCTGTACCTTCACAAACAAGATCCACACAGGCTCCTGCCTGCCTGTTGAGAGGGGTGTAAATATTCACAGATTTACACAACAGAGACTGCAGTCAGACTCATCTGTCTCACAGGCAGGCACTTGGTTGTGCACACACACTGTGCTGGGGAGACACAGGACCATGCTGCAGCAGGATCAAGGTATCTCACTTGAAAATGTCTTTTCTTAGTCTCTGCCTTTGCGGAAGAGCTGCCAACTGCTATTCCCTGCCCATAGTCTAGTGTTTTCTCTTAAATTAAGAGTTATCCTTGCATCGCTAACACTGGTATTTTGAAGCATTTCTGCAAAGAGCAGAACCAAGGAGACCTGGTTTCCTGTGGTTCTGGGTCTTTACAATGAGCTTTGGCACAGTTCCTGGGACCTCATCTCCTGAGGGCTTTTACAAGTAGGAGGCTTACAGGGTCTCTCTCCCATATACCCACTTTCCTGTTTTCAAGGATCTTCAGATATTTCCTAAAGGGCATCACCTTTCCTGTTCAGTTACCAATGAGCAAAGGATTTGCAGAAGTGACTGAGGAGAATGGACAGGTAGCATTCATGGACTTCTTTGGAGCTGCAGACCAAAGAAAAGTTCAAGAGAACAAGTCATGTTTCACTGTTGTATTAAAACCTGAATTTAAAGCTCAGCTGCTTATGAGATTCGAGCATGATTTCCAACTTGAGATGAAGAAAACTCATCTCAGCCATCTAGATACTCTGTCCCCATAGCAAGCAATAAAGATCACAGGGAAGGAACAGAAAACGAAGTGGATCAAGAAATTTTCATAGAGTCCTGTGACAAAGCTCTTTATGCTGAAGACATTAGTGGACAAAAATAAATCTTTTCCAGTTCCTACATCTGGTCTTTTACAAAGCTGGAGGTTCCCATACTCAGTAAATGCCTCTTGGATTTTGAATAGTTTAGGATTAAGCAGAAATTATTAATATTTGACAATGCCAAAATATTTAGGGCTAAAAAGACTGAGATACCAAAACTACTGATCTTACAATGGTAAATATGTTGTATGTGTTGTTAGGAATGAGTACACTGTGCTAAGATATACTAATTTATTCTAATTTCAAAATTTTTAAACCACTGCAAATTAAAGAAACAATTGCTGTGCTTAAGACACCCTGAGGTTAACAGTGTTCCTCGGAATTTGAAAGGTTTCATTGAAGTTGCTGCCAGTGGCATTTTAGGGTGTGTGTACATAATGAAGAGCTACATTTTAAAGAACACGTTTGATTAATTGTTGACATAAAATATACTTTAAAACTTCTTGTTTTCTTTCATATACATGTCTTTTTTTTGTCCTAAAATGTGGGAAGTAAAACCAACTAACATTCAATACTGGTCCCAGCAGAAACCAGTGGCCTGATATTTAGCACTGCTTTCAACATCACAAAATTTAAAAATCCATTAAATTAAATCTGACCTGACCAGTGAGCAGGGTTCTTCACCCAGAAAGAACATCACTTTGCACAAAACCAGTATCCTGAAAGATCATTACCTTGAAGTGACCTATGGAACTGCAACACCTCTTGTATTCCAACAAAGACTACTCTGAAGCAAATGGCTATGTTTATACCAAATAAGGCAGAAATACTTACTAAGCCATGGAGGAACAGGCTTGAAGTACAAACACAACACTTTTTTGAGGAACAAAGAAACCACACCACCTCCTCTAGGAACAGTCTCAACTAAATGTAGTTTAGGCTACAAGAATAGAAAAATTGATTCATTTACAGAAAACTTTCTCTAGTCAAGATTTTCCCATGTTTAGTTTATCAACCCACTCAACTTGCAACACAAATTCAGGTTTAAGTTCCAAACAACAAATGCCAGCATGCTGAAGGCATCTGGTCCAGCAGTAAATTACTAGTAGATTGGAAAGATTGATTTGTGAAGAAGTTACAAAGAAGCAGAGACATTGCAATCAGCATGTACATGGCATAAAGGGTGAGTCTCCCAGCAATCTCTGAATGCCCTCAATTCCCACTAGCAGACTGAAATCAGTGGGAGCTCAGGACATTCAATTCATAAAAATTAAAGCAAGGCAACAACTGTTTTTATTGTTTGTTCTTGGCACTAGTCTTTAAGAGCTAGCTGCTGAAGGAATGCATGATCTATGTTGTGACAACTCTGCGATTCAGACAGATGTAAGTAGAAGTGATAGGGTAGTGAAAAGGGGTGTAATAAGTGAATGAATTGCCCAAAGGTGATGATGGCTAGTATTCTCTACTAATACAACAACCTCTGTATTATGGGCAAAGAACTATTCCCAAAGCAGCTTGACCTACCTCTTACTGACATACCCATTTCCTACAAATCGCAGTAAAAGTGCTTCACATGGACTTCCAAGGCTGTAATCTCAAGGGTGTTGGTACTGTATGGACATTTGTGGGCCAGTTCCACATTTCACTCCTGGGCTAAGCATGAACAGGATGTTCATGCTCACTGCATGATGGGAGTGAAAGGCACTGATACACAAGAGGTGGGGAGGGCAGCACAGGGGTTAGGGGCTGCTTCATGGGCACAGGCTGCAGAGTGAAGGAAGACATCAGAGTTATGCAGAAGTGGAAAGATTTGTTTCCAACCTATATGTGAGAATATACACAGAGGGATGATCTTAACAAGGCAAAATTTAAATATTAAGCAAGAAAATACCTCCTAGATTTAAAGAAAGCTCCAAACAATGCTTGTTGGTTAGGCACTAGAACATAAACTGGATAATACACTAGAAAATATATCAAGAGAAGGAACCTTCTGATGATTCTTTTCTTGTCCAATAGATGTTTATTTAATATTTTCTTTCAGTGTGACCTAACAGAACCCCAGGTTCTGAGACAGGCTTGCCACACTAATATCCCTGAACCACACAAACTCATAACCCTACACGACTGGTACTGATACAACTTGGTTTTAAGTGCTTCATCAAGGAGCAGGTTGTTGGACCTTTCCAACTCAAGACAGTCAGTGACTCTTTTCAGTTCCATTCCTCTAGAGCTCAGGGTTTAACACCCATACTCAAAACATACTTCTTGCTTATCTTCCTAGTTACACAAAACACAAAGTAACTTTTTTTGTTTATTTCACTTTTTCTAGCATATTATTTTTTTATTTAAGCACAGACTACGCATTCCTTGTGTTGCAGTGAACATTACATGATCTGTTCATTTTCCTCTGGGAGACCGTAGCTTGACCAATTACCAAGATGTACACCAATATGATGAACAGCAAATGGTGTTTATTATCACGTGGCGTACACTTATATACCCCATGCCCTTCGTGTACACCCTTTTTTTACTGACGTAGCAGAATAGAGGACCTATTGCATCACATCCCACAATAATACACGTGCATAATACAACATCCTTGTAGACTCGGAAAATGCCGAAATACTTCAACAAGTAATCTCCTTTTCTTTGAGGAAATAATAAAATAAGGAGCTACTGAAAATGCCAGGACTGTCTCACCTTTAACTTCCTTCTAACACTTAACACCAGGCCTAAAAATTGTACCATATAAACACACAGAGGCTAAACCACCACAAGCAGCCCTTCCATCTTTGCTTTACACATTAAACCACGATTCAAACAGAGTCCATTAAGGGATCTAAATGTGACTTACCACATGTGTTAATTGGGTGGGGAGAAAAAAGGAAAACACAACCTCTGAATGTGGACATTTATGTATTCCCATTATTCAGACCTCCTTGATGCCACAATCTCCCACTTCTATAGTTTATAAATGTTTGATTTAAAATATAGCCATTTTATCATTTGTACCACATTTACCTCATCTTACCACTGTTCTGACTGGATGAGAAGCTAATGTAGCCTACACTGTCTGGTCAATTATTGCACGGACACCAGGGACCAATTAATGCCATCCATAAAAGCCTGAATCATTCTGTCAATTAACTAGAACTAACTATGTCATCAGATATATTACTGGTGAGCAAGTCTATTTGGTTGCAATATGTCTTGAAGGAGAGCAGTATCAAATGAATCACAATTGACTTGGACAACTGCTAGCATAATTTCAGAAGATGAAAAGACAAATGTGGTAGTTATTAGTGGTCCCCTGAGGAATTACGGCCAAGCAATTGTAATGTGCTAAGACTGTACTAGCAGGTGCCCACAGCACAAATCAGGCAGAGGGTTAAATCAATATTTTCAATTTCTTAGGATCAATCCAGTGTTTGAACAAGATGGAAACTTGTTAGCAATTGGCAGAATGTGTAAATGAAAAGTCAAACTCCTTATTATTTGTTAAAAAGGAATCAGTGCTCTGCATCATGCCCTTGGCACAAGGTAATGCTTTCATGATCCAGTTGTTTGGGCATTCAGTAAAAATCTAGCAGTTCTTAAATTTTAATAGAGTGCAAAGGTTACTATAATACATACTGAACATTCAAGACCTTTAAAAATGATTGAAGTGTCAATAGGAAAGTTTTTGAGCTGTGACAACAGCACAGTTATTAATGATTAGTGCAAGAAGCAGAAGAAAACTTGATTGCTTTAGGAAAACCTCACCAGGAATGCAACTTGGCATCTCTGATACAAGTCTACAGTTATTCTGTTTCATACAGAAGAGCCTTAGGATTATTACATCATCCTTTACCAATTAAATAAGAAAGAAAAACATGATCTTACAAACTGATTTCATTTATCACTGCTGGGTTTAGAGGTGCCTATGGCAGGACCTAAAGCACTGGCATATTCTTTAGCTTGACCACAAAGGTTTCAAACACTTTTACATCTTGCTGTTGCTTTACAAAAAGAAGTCTCCAGTTACCCTGATGGTCAGGGCCTGGATAATACACTTACAGGGAAGCACACCGTGCAAGCGACATCTTAAACAGAGCACAGTCCAATCTTTGGGATTTGGAAGCAGAAAACTGACAAGGTGCATTATTGTACTGGGAAAAGAGATGATGGCAGGGAAAGGTATTTCCATGATGCACACCCAATTCCTTAGGCACAATATTTCAAACAGATGAAATTATGAAACATTTTTCATGTTATAAAATGAAGTGAATTTTTATTAGGAAAATAAAAGAAAACCCTGATGGCTGATTAAAAAGAGGGAACAGAACAAAACACATGTCTGAAATACATGTCTGCCTAGAGAAAGCACCTGTATTTCAAACAAGAAAGCCTCTTCTCTATCTTTGGGTCATATAGGAATTATTTGTATTGTCTTCAGTGTTTGGACTTCAAAACACAGACAAGAGAAGATATAAGTGAAGCTTCTCTTTCAAAATTGCCAGGCACAGAAATACTGTTTTAAATGTGCTTTGCTGGCTGTTCTTTAATTGTGAATATAACAATAATTACAATATTGGGAAAATAGTTCATCTGACTGGAGAGCCCTTCATCCAAAGGCTCTCAGAGCACTTCATACCAGAGAAGGGAAATGTTCTTTCACTCAGCTTATGGTCAATCCGTAAGTTCACTGCTACAGCAAGTTATTAGCAATGCTTCTCTAGCTGCTCTTCTAAAATACTAGTTGCAGCCTTCACTAATACAGGCCAAAATAATAAAGAACACTTGAACTTTAAGAAACTGCAAACCCATTTAAAGCTTTACTTTAGATGCTGCAGATGAAGTGGAGATGTTTCTTCTTTCTTGGTCTTTTCAAGGGAAAACAAAGGTGCTGAGCCAAATGAAATAAAAATCCTTACAACATCAAAGCAGATTCCCTATTTCAGGGGTGGCTCAGCTAATCATTACCAGCATCTAACTCACTGTCTGATTTGCAGAAGACATTTGTCAAGCCCTTTCTGTTGTGGTATATTTAAACACAACATGGGGGTGCTCCGTGCCACAGTGCATCAGGTCCAAAGTGCACAGGTACATTATCAGTGCAAGACAAGTACAATAAAACTATGGAATGCAAAACGTCACACTACTTCCTACTAAATTGGCCCCTATTAATTAAAGAAAAATAAGAAAAAGAACTCATTATAGTAATGACATAGTTATTCTTTGAATAACAATGCAGTAAAGATAAGCCCTTTAATCCAAGATACACAGTCAATAGAGAGATTTTTTTTTTTCTTGCCTAAACCCTCTCTCTATGCACTGTGTATCATTAATGATGACTGCTTTTGGCTCCCTGCACACACCCTCGGGTGAAAACCATTATCTGGCTTTATGGAAGATACAAGATACTTCCTTGTGTTGGACAGGGGCAGCTCGAAAAACATACACCTTTAAGAAGCAGAGTGAAACAGCGCAATCATTTGAAACCAAGGTTCAGCAAATAGGAGACAATAAAATACGGAGTAACTTGAAACCAGCCCACGCACTGCCCAAGAGAAATCTCCAGCTTGTCTCTCTCTCAGACACACCCTTGCAGCTCTTCTGGAAAGCTGTGCCCTGTTTGCAAGACAAGGAGCTAATTGATTCACTCTTCTGTACGCACGAGTATAAAATAAAGCGCATAAAGAACAGTGTGGACATACAGCTCAGCTGACTGCATTAAAAGACTCTGCTGTCTAACAATGTGCTGATCACAGAACAAGTGCCACAATTGTTCCAGACAGACGCCACGGGATCAAGAATGCATAATTTCTATACTCGTGTGTCCAGCAGGAGGGTATACTGGCAGCAGAATAGCAAACCAGCTATTGTCAGTATCTTTCTCTACCATCTATGGAGTTACCAAGAAGTGGGGCTGGTCCATCCTCCACCACCAGCTCACACCTGCCAGCACACCTCCTCTTCCCACACAGCAATAGATACTCATCTTCACAAAGTGGCGTTTTTGCTCCATCTAGAAAGTATTTTCTTCAACTTCCTCCATAACAACCCCTGAGCTGGGGTTTCTCCAGTTAGACAGAAATCAAAGAGAAGAAATTCTTATCAGACTGAAGCTGATGGACCATTTAGTACCTCCATTTGATTTCTTTTGAAGTGTTTTTATTTTATAGACAATAATTCTTAGAACCAGAAAGTTCTAAGCAAAACTCACCAGGCTGTAGGGAAACTGACACTGGTTCTGTATGAACTTTCCTGGCAGTACAAGGGGAGGGTGATCTGCCATGGAAATGTAAGGGTAGTACTTGACCCAAGGTGACAGACGTAAGCAAGAGCTCTGCCATTTCAACTCTTCTGAACTATATGCTTAAAAGTAAAATTGCATGAAATGCATTTCAAGCAGAGCAAGAAGTGCGTTGGCTCTGTATTCATGTGGCAATCTTTTGTCTAAGCAAAGTCATCAATCAATTCCACTAATGATGAGATGGAGAAATTTTATGTCAGTGCCCATTTGCAAACTCTGAATTCAAAAAATGCTTTTGGATTTCAAACACAAGGCTTGTGGTATCTTTGGAATATTGTGGGGTTTTTCGTACCAAAATAATGATGCAGTTATTTTCTGTCTCAAAAATCTAACCAGGAAAAACTGTACAGCAGGAAAACAAACCTAAGCAAGTTTCCACAGTCACGGAAATTCCCACATCAGTTCTTTTGGTTTGAACATGGAATAACTTGACCAAACAGAGTGACAAACTGATGTAAAACTGGGGTCTATCTGAAGAGATTCAGCTTTACAGTATCAGATTCCACAGATTTTAGACACACAACTGACAATCCCCACAAATACAAGTTAGTGGGGGAACCAGGTAAACAGGAGCTATAACTTTGGTCAAGCTAGATATCAAATCCCAGCTCTTGGCTAAGTAAATTGAGCAGATAATGAAGACAATAAACTAGTGAGTCCATGAATATAATGTTCTCTGCTTCTTGCTAGTTCTGTCAGAAAGCAGTATCTGGCCAAGTGTCCCCACGGATTTAAGACAGGATTTCACCACAAGGTCTCAGTTATCCCTATCCGATAAATGAATAGCTTCTGAAGCTGCCAGCAATGCCATGATTTGGTTCAAATTCTTGTGCACTATTCAATTCAGACAAATTCCTTTTGGAATAAAAGTCGATTTTGAGGACTGTAACACATGAGGCAAAATTTATATGTTGCATCTGATTTCACATTGGGTTACAGTCACTGAATTCAAAGGACTTCAAATGCTGGTTAATGCTTATTTTATTCACAAAGCAGCGTGAGATTTACAAAAATGTGTTGCAAATTATTCTGTGACGTTGACGAAAATGTTGAATCACTGCATCACGCTGGCAGTACTCTGAAAGACAGACGTGTACAGCCTGCATGGGTTAGCGAAATAAACTTTATATTTTAATTAAGTCTTCCTTGTATTCACAGAAGTATGCACAGTCAGTTTTGGACTCACACAGATTTTATTTTTATACAGAAAGGTGAGTTCTTGCTGAAAAGGAACTTTGCCTAACTTGAATCCCTGGGGAGAAAAAAATCCATAATTATAGGTGCAATATCATTCGCTGAAGAACACAGCTTTTCAAATTTAATTATAAACCCTGAATGTACTTAGCTAATCGGATCAATTGCAAGTCACAGCAAAGCACATTCTAATTTTCAAGACAGATGAAATTTTGCCACCTTTCAGCTGCTGTGAGAGCCAACATCAGGTGAAAAGTAAGAGAAACCAGACAAGCACGTTTTCCAAGCACTGCATTACAGCAAGTTTTATGACTGTGTTTGCAGACATGTTACCTGCAGATCTTTGATTTGCTAAGGCTGGTTTTATCTTGCTGAGCCTCTGCTGAGCAGCAACCACCCTTCTGAGGAAGCAACAATACCTTTTTTTGACAGGTCCCATCATCGTGCCCTGCCCCACGAATGCAGCAGACCAGTTCTCAAAGGCCTCTTTATGAATTTGTGGAGGCAAAACCAAGCCTCTACATACAGAAACATAGGTGAAACCTCAAAATATCTCCATCCTATGTCAGACCACAATTGCCGTGCTTATTCTAATGGACCTACACCAAATACTAAAGCCAAGTCTTTCACTGGGCACTTGCTCCAGCAAGTGACTTTGCCACTGTTCTCCTTCCGCTAGTGTGCTGGGAAGAAGGTTGTAGCACCAGGTCTGCTCTGCAGATCTCTCCTTACAAAAGGAAGGACATCAAACCCTTCTGGCTTCCTTTATTTTTCTGTAATATCAACCCATTCTCTCTCTTCTGCTATGCTGAGTTCTTTGAGACTGAGACCATCATCTTCTTCTGACTGGGCAGTACTTAAAAGAAAAATAAAGCTTAGAGTACTGCAAGACAATAATATTTTCAGTGTTGCAGCCACCTGACCATGTTATGTAGAGCGCCTCTGCTAATTCTGCCTCAGTTGCACATGCATCACTCATATAACTGGTTTAGAGGGTACTCTAGGCAAAAAAGTCCAAACTGAACCCAAAACAAATGGTTTGCAAATGCTGAGATCAATACTGCAGTCAGTCTACTGAAGTAGAAGACGATAATTAACATATACAATAATTGCCAGTTTGTTTCATGGTTGGATTTCCTGTTATTGTAAACATTATCTGAAAAGCTCCTGATGACACAGCAGTTGCAAAATGAACTGCTCTAATCACAGCACACTCTCAGGTTGACACAAAGGCACTCTTAAAAGGAATGAGTATCGTGTTATAATTACATGGTTATGGTGTTACTTATTATTTGTAATATTTGCAGTTGCAGTTGCTTTGAGGTCTCAATTCCCCAGTACTGGCTGTTTAAAAACACAGTGGCTCAAAGACCACAGAGAAAATCAGAGACAACAGGTAGATGTAAAGGGCAGGCAAAAGACACATCAGCAAGGCAAAAACTGTCTGACAGTTGTGCCAGATGAAGTAACCAGTATTTTCCTCTTTTTAAATAAATTTTGGCACACATAGGGGCAGGAAAATCAACGTAATTCAAACGCTGCCAGAGCCCTATTGACATCCATACAGTATGCTGCTTCTCTATGAGCAAACGAATTTCCTCTAAACCGCTCCACAACCTCCAAGGACAGGCAACGTGCCCCAGCATCATCCTTCTCTGTTCTAACCAACAGAGGAAGCCTAGGCTGGGAAAAAAATGCTGAGAAGTGTGAGGAACCCAAAGAAATACAAAGTGATGGATAAGGAATTGCAGAACAGCAAGGGGAATCACCAGTTGCACAAGAAAACACACTGAACAGCCGTACCATCCCAGGTGTGTGAGATAGGACCAAGCCCAGTGAGGGCAGTGTCTCACAGCCATGAGAAAGGAAGGGGAATATGGGGACAGGTCAGGAGAGCTCTTCCACAAACACCTAGAAGCTCAAGAACGTCCTGAGCCAGAAGCCATGCCTCTGGACACAACACGGGATCTTTCTATTGTCAGTTTACTTTCTGATCCTGTATAAGCCTTTAGCTTCCACGGTATCTTTCAAATAGCCTAAACTAGTTTACAGCTGAACTAGTACCAGGTTATCACCTTTTCTTTAACTCTCTCACCTAAATGTTAAAGTGCTGCAGAAGAATGGAGCAGCTGCTCCTCATTCTCTGTGCAACTCGTTCTTACAGGCTCCAACCCTGCCCCTCTTGAGTCACCTCTTCTGCACTCAGGTGCAGTCCACTGAGTCACTGCTTGTGCTGAAGTTGTTCAGAGGGAAATTCTTTGATCCTCCTTGTTAACCTCTTTGAATCTTATCCAGGTCTGCTGCTCTCTTTTTTGAGAGGAGGAACTAAGTGCAAAGAGTATGCAAGGGCTGCCCTGGCTTCCAGACACAGCAAACTTCCTCAGTCCTGCAGCATCAAGGAAAAGTCAGACTACTATGAAAAAAATCCTGGAGCGCTTTGTGCAGTGCTGCCACAAAGATTCTCACTTCTATCACCTAATTAAGTCTAAAATTCGAATAACCATTTGCCACTTTTATGCTTACTTGCAAGTATGGGAACATTAGCATGGACTGGAGTGTTTGGGGTTTTGTAGTGTGTAGTCCTCACACAGTATCTTTTGATGTTTTATGGACCTCCAGACAGGCACAGA
Organism: Upupa epops; assembly: GCA_013397515.1. NCBI lineage: Eukaryota > Metazoa > Chordata > Aves > Bucerotiformes > Upupidae > Upupa > Upupa epops. The sequence goes on along the minus strand of VZRI01011084.1, from coordinate 571,764 downwards.
CCACATGCTGAGTATCGCTGCTGTTCAGTGCTTTAACAAACAGTCAAACGGGAGTTAAGTTTGACTCAAACTGCTCTTCGCAGTCCGACTAACTGATCAGCAGTTTTCTGTATATATTCAAAACCACCTACACATAATCTGATGCTCACTTCCCATGCTGTAAATTTAGACATGCGTGGTCAAGTGTGGTTCACTGTCTTGAACCTGAGGCGCAAGAGAGATTACCGCTTGTGAAGATGTATCTTAATATGGAGGTAAACACACGAACCACTGGGCTCATAGCTGAACTAGCTGTGAACCTCCAGGCACAGCATGAAGAATATGGCCAAAACCCTGTAAGCAACTTCATGCCTGTGTTTTTAGGGTAAACACTGAAAAACATCAACTATTTTCTCACAGTAGCTGACCTACTTGCAAATTTTTATGACTCAATGAAAACTTGGAACAGCTGTCAGAAATGGTCAGTAAATTTAAGTAAGACCAGAAAGAACAGACATGTTTTATATTGAAACAAAACATTACAAACCTGTGTGATAAATTGCATGAGATGCCCAGAAGGGAAGGCTTGAGGCTGCTCTTTGTAAAGGATCACCCAAGAAGACAGAATAACTGGACCAGAAACGATATATTACTGCAGATTTAATTGTTCTGTTGCTTCTAACTGGACCTGCTAACTTTGTAGCTCATAAACTGAAAAATTTCTGATTGGAAGAAGGAAAAACTCATATTTGCTTGAATTTATTACTAACTGACATCATAATTCCAGCAATTCATAAATTTCCACACTGGTCATCAAGATTTGACCTACAGGGAAATTGTTATGCTGATCTCACTGCAACAGCAATGCTGAAACCTAGAATGCATAGAGTTGTCCATATTTTAGCAATGGTGTTTAGATACCTTCAACTAGTTGAAAAATTAGTATAATACTTAAATGTTGTGGAAAATAAAACGATTGAGTCCATATGCTATGGAAAAACAGATGGGATAACAGCTCCTGCAGAGACTAAATACAGTATTTCCAATCTTCATACCTAACGATTATAAATATTTATTTTGTATTACTTATATTTGTCAGCAGATCTAAGGAAGCCATAAAGAAGTTTATACTGAGAGAAATTCTGGTGATAGACATCAATCCAAACAAACTCCCCAGAGGTCTATAATGGAAGATTGTGGCAGTATTTTTAGCATTTTATATCATGTAGGAGGCTGTCCTGATGAGCCCCAGACCACTGAAGCCCCAGAGGAAGTCAGAATAAAAATGCAGTTTGCCCTGGTTGACAAGGACTGGGTTAGAGACCAGTTAAGCAGTCTGGATGTGCATAAATAGGATGCACTCGAGAGTGCTAAGTCAGATGGCAGAAATCATTGCTAGGCTACTCCACATCATCTTTGGTAAGCTGGGGGGAACAGGAGAGATGCCTGGGGTCTGGAGGATAGCAAATGTCACTCCAATCTTCAAAACAGGGCAAGGAGGAGGACCCAGGTAACTGCAGACCGGTCAGCCTCACCTCCATCCCCAGAGAAGTGATGGAATTTGTCCTTGATGCTAGGCAGATCAAGGACAAGAGGGTCATTAGGGACAGTCAACATAGCTTCACTAAAGGGAAGTCATGCTTGACCAACCTAACAGCCTTTTATGAGGACATAACCAGATGGACAGACGATAGCAAAGCAGTGGATGTAGTCTATCTTGATTTCCATAAAGAGTTTGACACAGTTTCCTACAGCATCCTTGCAGCCAAACTGATGAAGTGTGGTCTCAACAATTGGGTAGTGAGGTGGATTGTGAACTCTCTGCAGGACTCTGCCTTAGAGGCAGAGTCTAGTTGGAGGCCTGTATCTAGGAGTCCCCTAGGGGTCAGTACTGGGACCAGTACTATTCAAGATATTCATTAATGACTTGGATGAGGGATTAGAGTGCACTGTCAGCAAGTTTGCTGATGACACAAAACTGAGAGGAGTGGCTGGCACACCAGAGGGATGGGCTGCCATTCAGCGGGACCTAGACAGACTGGAGAGGAATTTAATGAAATGCAACAAGAGTTCATTGCACCTGGGCAACTACAACCCCAGAACAATCTGGGGACTGACCTGCTGGAGAGCAGTGTAGGAGAAAGGGACCTGGGTGTACTGGTGGGCAGCAGGATGACCAGGAGCCAGCAATGGGCCCTTGTGGCCAGGAAGGCCAGTGGCATCTGGGGTGGATTAGAAGGGAGGTGGTTAGTAGATTGAGAGAGGTTCTCCTCCCCCCCCCTACTCTGCCCTGGTGAATCACATCTGGAATCCTGTGTCCAGTTCTGGGCCCCTCAGTTAAAGAAGGGCACAGAACTGCTTGAGATTACAGAGCCACAAAAATGATGAAGGGAGTGGAACATCTCCCGGCTGAGAAAGATGAAGGAGCTGGGTGTCTTTAGCTTGGAAAAAAGGAGACTGAGGGGTGACATCATAAATGTTGATCAATATGGAAAGGATGGGTGTCAGGAGGAAGGAGCCAGGCTCTTCTCAGTGTCATCCAATGATAGGACAAGGGGCAATGGGTGTAAGCTGGAACATAGGAAGTTCCACATAAGTAAGACAAGAAACTTCCTCACAGTGCACTGTAATGGGCTGCCTGGGGAGGCTATGGAATCTCCTTCACTGGAGACATTTAAATCTAGGTGATCCTGCTCTGGCAGGGGGACTGGACTAGCTGATCTTTCAAGGTCTGTTCCAATCCCTAACATTCTGTGATTCTACCTCAATCAACAGCTCACCTAGTTTAATACCCTGTTTCTGTCACATATAAGCTTTAGGTGTTCCAAATAAGGTTCAAAATCACATCAGCATATTATGGCTTATTCCCGGACTGTATCATTAAGAATATGTTTATATTCCTCCTAAAATGTTTATTTCCTCTAAGATAGCTGCATGTTCTTACTATCCATGGAAATACCTATTCTTCACTTTTATCTCTCATGCTACCAAATCAGGATACACAGGAGCTGCATTTCCCAGGATTAGCACTGGATCCTTTTCAAATAAAATCCGTTTCCTTTCAGCTCTACAGTTCAGCAGCCAAGTATCTGTGTGTCCACAGACTCATTTTCATTAACAATCCACGTATTCCATTCTACAGAGACAGGTCCAGTTTTATTGACTTGGTAGAATTTAAACCAAGTTCTGTGGTGGGGTTTTGGGTTTTTACTTCAATGGGTTGAAGTGATCCCTATGAAGCTAGTATATTCTTTCTTCCCTGAGACACAAGAGAAATTGGGTGAAGGCGGTCAGTCATGCCTTAACACTCTTGACTCCATTGTAGGGAATGCAAAAGGGACTACCAAGACCTCCTGCCTCAGGGAGCCACAAAGCATCACCACTGCAGGTGCTTCATTCTGACTGCGCACCAATAACTGTGAGCCAAAAATAGGGATGATATTTCAAAATAACGAGAACACAGACACATCCAGTCACAAAGCAGCCCTCCCAAATGACAATTAATTAAACACAATCATCAGAACTGTCTTTGGGGACTGAGGACAGAGCCATGAGCTCCTAGACACAGGTACAAGATGGTGAGAAGGTAACTGTGACCCACTTACTCCCAGCAAGGCAAAATCCAGAGGTGCAGAGAGCAGGAGCACCCAGACTATGGTCCAGTAGTGTTGTGAGTTTTCATAAGCACTCCTGACCCCAATCTTCCCAGCCTGCAGGGCTAGGTACCCCCACTCCCCTTTCAGTAAGGTTTTTTAAAGTTCCATTATAGACATGTGCCCAGAAAAAGCTCAGCACTGAGTTCCCTCATTCCTTCCCTTGCTATATTTGCAATACTTAATGCTCCATAACTGATAACATGCAGGCTGTCCTGGCTGGAGCTCCAAGGTACTGCAGCTTCACTTTGCATGTAGAGGCAGTAAAACCGTAAATGCTCAGACCACCAGTGCAAGTCGGTGAATACATATGGCAAGACAAAGAATTAGTGCACTGGAGACTAACCTGTCAGGAGCAACAAAGGTTTACTTTAGAGCATTCATTTTGAAAGGAATGAGGCTGTGGCTTCAGTTCAGCCTTCAACAGCATTCATCATAAATGTACTACAGATAATATCCCATAATCTGTGATTTCTGATCAAGAGAGTCCAATTTCCCAGCACATACTGGAACTAAGCTACAGCTGTAATCGAAAAAACCCAAGCAAAATAATGTTCCCACATATCAACAGAAAACACAGGCAAATCCCATTCAAATATTTTTGCTGTTGAGCCATTTGAGGGTCTAGCTAACATCTTCCATGAAAATCAGCAGCCCAAACCTGCAGTTCTGCTTCGGAGCTCTCACAGCCAGAGTTTTCTTACTATGTCCAAAATACCACCTTCTACTGTTGCTTAACAGTGGTGCCTCCCTTCACCACCAGTCTTGGTCCAGAAATCTAAAAGTATTCTAATTTAATTCAAATTATTTTTTATCTGCTTTGTTGGAATAACTGTTGGAGAAAACATTTTGAATTAAATTCAGTTCAGCAGGAAAGTTCAATCTTACACCCCCTCTTTAAAATGAGTGTATATGTTTATTATTGATTTCTGAATCATACCATGTGTTCTTCCCTACAATAATTGCTAACTGAAGTCATCAGCAGTACTGTCATCCATTTTAATGGGCTGGGATCACGCCACAAGATGCAAAATTAAGACACTTCTTGTTTCAAAATGTGTAGAATCAAAACAAGAAAAACACATGAGACACACTGGGAAACCCAGAGGGATGAATGACTTGGAATTTAATTTCTCATTTATTGCTAATATTATTGTTGACTTGCTTGTTAATGTAACGTAGCACTTACATTAAGGGATCTGTGTCAGAGTGACCCACTAATGATGATTTGTATCTGCTGCCAGGAACGGCAGACAGACATAGGAGAGACTATTTTGGTGGTGTTCAGGGGCTATTTCCCTGTCATTTAGGGGATTTAAAGCTCTTAAGCAGCTACAGGCTTGTTTATTTTTTAATAATTAGAGCTGGCTGAATTGTAAGTCAAAGATGACACAAGCAGGATATGGAGCCTCTGCTATCTGTAGTGCAATCACAGCACAAAGGAGAAAGCAGGAGCAATGGGGTTGGCTTTCCTCCCAGCCCCACAGAGTGCAGAGGGTGGAAGAGTCTCTTAATTCCCTTGCGCAATGCTCCAGCCAGCACAGCTATGTTCCTCTGCAGATAAAGCAGCTGCTCCCCAGCAAAGCAAAATGAAGGATAGGATTTCCCAAGTCACAGCACTCTTGAGTGTGTGTGACTGGTGTTTACTCTTCAAGCAGGACTGACCAGATCTCCCTGCTGCACCTTTTCTGCCTGGGTGCCTAGTCACCAGCCGTGCACTTGGCCTCATGCTCACAAAGCAACCAAAACAGTTTACTGGAAGTGAGCTGCCACAGGAGCACATCCAGGAGCAAGCTGCTCCCAGTTTATTAAAGATTCTATTTTTTTGTGCCATGCTGACACATCAACTTGGCTTCCAGGTTAGCATGGCCAGCACTGTGAAGCCCTGGAAGCAGATCAAGTGTAGTTGGGGAAGGGGCTGTCAGGCAGAGGAAGGAGAAACTTCAACTCAGCATAACTAAACTGGATGCAAAATTTGTTCTAGTGAAGCTACAGCTATCAGGGAGCAGGGGAGGGGGAAAAGCCTGACAGAGGATACATCTTGTCTAAAGAACAAGCCACAGGCAGTGGCAAATGCTCTCTTTTTCCAGAATAAGCTGCATTCCCCATGGAAGGCTCATAAGCACAGCTTCACTAGCAAACCTTTCCTGGCATGCGCAAGCTTAAGAAAGCCACAGAAATACACCTCCAGCCCATGCTTTTCCAAGTGCCTTCCACCAAATTTAATCTTCATTAGGGGTTAATGACTGAGTGTGTAACAAAAAGGCACACAGGGAATACCTCCTTGGAAATACCAATTTGTAAGACAAGGGAAAAACAGCTGCTTGTAATGGGCAGATATGGACAGATGCACAGAGTGCCCTAATACCAGTTTGGTTTGGTTACGTATGGTTGCTTTTCAGAACACTACAATTATTCATCCATCTAGGAAATTGGTACCACTCACTGATGAAATCTGTAACTCTTTATTACAGTGAACATTTATGGACACAAGTGTCCAAGCCAAATAGGTTGAACACAAAAACATATGAGTGGTAACTAAACAACTGCTGCTTTTACTCATGAGTGATGTTTAAACATGTGAAAGTGAGTGTAAAATTCTTTTCAGGGGAAAGGCGTGAGAACCCAAGCCTGTGGATCACACAGAAAGAGCAGTCATGTTATCTTGCTCCCATCCTTGGCCTCCACTAATGTCCTTGAGAGCTAATACCAGCACTAAACCACTAACTCACTAGTCTTCACATCTGTGCTCTTGTTTGCTTTTAAATCAGGATCATACAGGAGACCTTACATATCTCCAGCAAGCACTGGAAGGAGAACCAGCCAACAGATATTATCCAGGCCCTTGCAGAGGAGATGCAAATCAAAAGTGTTTCTTGCCTCTCTTTCCTTAACTGGGCTGATGCTTTATCCACTCCATCTAGGACTATTTAGACTGCAGGCTTTTCAGGTTGGGGACCACCTACTGTGTACACGTTCCTACAGTCTCCGGAACAAGGTTTCCATTTTTGCTGGTTCTCCCAAGGCTAGACCATAATAAATACGATTATTTTAACAATAACACACATTAATAATTGTAAATGCACTGCTTGAATTTTCCTTTGAAATGCAATCTGTGCTCTCCTGTCAGCAGTTTAATTGCTGGATGAACTTTTCTCAGTAAACTTAAAAGTGCCATAGGTAAGATTTTTTCCACTATCAGCACTTCAAATCTTTTGATTAATTTAAAGCAAATACAACCTTGTCATTGATTGCAAATAAGCCCAACTGTTATGGGGTTTATTTCTTTTTCATTAGTTTTGTTGGGCTGTTCTTTTATTTTTTGCGTCTTTAAGGTTATTTCTAACAGTGACCCATCCAGTGAGCAGTAGCACAGCCATGACACTGTTCTGGCTGCTGCTGGCTTCCTTACCATGACTGTCAACTATCCTTTCCACAAGTGCTCTCAGACCCTCCCTGTGCTACCAAACTCACTCTGCTTCCAGTTGGGCTGTACAAGACAACCACCTCCTCTTGAAGCCCAGACAGATCCTTCCTAAGCCCTTGTCTTCATGAATTCAGAAAGGGGTTCCACCTTGCTTAAGTGGGACAGACAGTCTGCTCTTTCATAGGCATCTCCAGGTTCCTGGGGCTGTGGGAGGCCACGCCATTCTCAGTTTTCCAGCACATGGCTTTCGGAGTGGGTGCGTGCTGGCAGCACTCTAGCAGCATGTGGGGGTGCTGGTGGGACAGCGGGGAGCAGCTGCCAGGCACTGAGTGATCACTCTTCTGGGGGAGTGTCCTTGGCCAGAAAAATCTGTGTGAATGTTATGAACTTCACTGGCATGCTGAAGAGAAGAGAGTCAACCAACACCACCCTGGCCCTGAAAATAACCTGGCTCCCAGGCTGCTGGTTGGTGTCTGGCTATCCCATGGCTGTGAAACACCACAGCGATGTACAGGGCTGTGACCACAACCTTTGCCTGTACACGGGAACTCTGCCATGGCTCTGTGTGCCAGCAGCCAAATGTACACTGTGAGGAGAGAAGAGCAGTAGCTTTGAGGAGAAAAACCCCCCAGCATTTCAGCTGGCTCTTTAGGTTTTAAAGAACTATCCTCCTCACACAAAAATTCTTCTCATCTTACTCCACATCAACACAATTATTTATAGGCATGGTATGACAGAGGGACCGAGGGGCCCCATCAATGACCAAAATCCCACTGTGCTAAGCACTGTACAAACACAGCGAAGAGATGATCCTTTCCCCAAAGAGCTTACATATAAGCATAAAATAGAAAAATCTCATTATTGACAGATTAATGACAATCTGTCAGACCAATCACTCCTACTAGGAGAAAAAATAATACAGGACTCTTATAATTAACTAGGGGTAGCTAATCTGATGCAAAAACTGAATAGTTAGAATGAAGGACCTGCACCTCCATGGTAGCATTATTTTTAAAACAGTGTGATGAGTGCACAGACGTTTTATACATGATGTGCAGATGGACCACTCCCAGGGCTAGGTTTCTTTTTGAACCTCATGAAAAAATGGAACAGACATGTCCTTAGAACTAGTGTTTTTAAATAACATCTGTGGATTTTCCTCTTTCAGCCCTGTTTCCTGAGCTGGTTCTAATACTAACAGTACAAAACTGAAGTGCTGACAGGCTACAGATGAGGGTGGGGGGTTTTTTGCATTTTAGCACTACCTTAGATGTATATGTTAAAATATTTTCTTCAAATAAGTGTTTCTTTAGTTCATCATCTAAAATTCATTTCTTAAATATTTGCTAAACATGATGCTAAACTTCCTGAGTCACAGAGCCTTCGTAATCACAAGAAGGTAGTGCGGAAAAGGTCCTAAGTATTTGTCTGCATGAACAAACTACATACACACACAGGGCTTGCAACAGCTGAGGGACACTCACAGCACTCTCCTTCTATCTCATAGTTGCCTTCTGAGTTGGAGAAGCCTTTTGATATTCAATACAGTATTTGATAGTGTTGGCACTTAGGCAATATCTAAGTACGTGTCAAGAAACACAACTCGAAGGAGCCTGAAAAGAAAGGCTCTTCCATCCCTGTGTGGCATAACTGAGCAAGCACTTGTGTATGTCAGTGAAAATCACACCGATTTACACAATGTGAACATCTGGCTCTTTTCCAAGGATAAGGACTCACTGCCCAAGGGCAAGAAACAGCCCGTAACATTATTTCACGTGGGCAAATTACTTTCCCTGCATTATTACCAGGTTATCTCCCACGTGGCTTCTCCTACCCTCGGAAAGGAAAGACTCTGACCTTGACTTCAAATGAAATTATTCAGGGTGAAATTACCTTGGCCATATAATATTCAGTTCCCCAACTAGGGCCTAAAGCACTACTGCTGTAGTGCTAACTTGAGCATTAGAACTTCAGAATTTTCACACATTTATTGTAACCAGTCCTGTTGTTTACTGCTATTGTATGATCACTGGGATTCACACAGCAGTTTTTGTAGTTCTGACATCAAAAAACATCCCAACAAGCCAAAATCCAGTTTCAATACTGCAGTAAGTCCTCCATTACAGACTTGTGCAGAAGATCTCCAAACCCAAACATCACATCAACAAAATTCTGTACTGAAATGCTAAATACACACATTATCAGTAGTTTAATAAAAATAAGATTGTCGTTGCAGACTGCTTTTTGATCAATTGGATTAAACAACTGCAGTAAACATGAGAAGAGTAAGCTTGGAATTAAGCACACAACACAACACAAATGAGGCAATTCCGTTCCTCTAAAAATTAAGATTTTTCAAATTTTGAAATGGCAGCCATTGGTACTTAAATCTATTTATGGCTTATGCACTGCCTTAAGAAACTTTCAAACATGAAGGAGAAGCTGCTCCAGCTTTCATAGCAGTTAATATATTCTAGCAGAAATGCACATTTATGATGTTTTTCATTAACACACACTGATATACATTATGCCATGTGAAAAAGCGGCTGCTTTGTCTGCACTTAGTAACTACAAGGCGTGGGTAAGAAACAGCTAAAGCATAAAACCCTAAGGACAAAGCTTCATTGTGAGCATTAGGCAATTATTACAATGCAAAATTACAGTAGTATCTGTTTTAATTCCAGTGATACAAGGTCTGATCCAGAGATGAATCTACTATAGTTACAACAGCATTACATACCGTATGTTCTGCTTATAATTAAAGGATAAAAATCTATTTTATTTAATGAACCAGTTTCATTTATTAAATCCAGTGTCTGATAATAATTAGTTCTGGACTTTAAACTTGTCCTGGTTTTATTCTTAAGTGCATTTGAACTTGTTCCTTGTAATGTAAAGAGCTCTTTGCATTACACAGAGGAGAAACAGTGGGATTTTCATCTTTCTTCCCGCAAAAGTGGCTAACAGATATTACTAGGAATTTTGAAACTGATACTTTAGAAAGAAAAATAATGCTCTTTTAACTACCAATATGATTTTTACACAATAGTAGAAATAACATAGGGTCTTGCAGCTGGCACTATACTTTCAAATAAAGTCTATATTTAAGTTAATCAGCCTCTACATTTGCCAAAAGAAACTTGGTACATAAATTCTCCTTGGTTGAGGAGCTGTGGAAACGATTCATAAAAATTCTGCAGTTTAATATTGAGTGTTAGCATTAAGAAACCTGTTACACACATATCTGATTATTATTTATATTGAGTAGCACCCTCCATTTCAAATCCAAGAGCAGAACCCTGCTGTGCTAGATTAAAAACTGGATTAAAAATGAACAAATACACTGCAGCAGTGCCAGCAGGGCTAAATGCCTCCTACTTCTGTCACAGCTATAGAACAAAAAAGCCCACAGCCAAACATAAAGCCAAACAATCCTGTTGGGGTCTATAATGTATGGTCAGTCACCAAAAGCCTGTGCTGCAGCACTAGTCTCTTCCTTGAGAAAACTTTTTTTCTCCTGAAGCATATGCATATTGAAACCCACGACAGCAGTAAGGTACCTCCTTCTAATGGGTTCTGCCATAACTAGGCAAAACACAACAATGTTAGAAAGCATTCATCAAAGATATGTCAGGGCTTTCCAATTACCTGCCTTTCAACCCACTGCTTAATAAAAACGTGCAAAGTGATAGAACACTTTACCTCGTCAACATTACAAGCAGCGACAGACTTATTTTCTCCGTGAGAAGCTACTCAAAAGTAATCTGAACTTCAGACCCGTGATTATAGAAACTACAGTTGAGGGATTTAAAAAAAACACACCAGTGTGACAAAGTAATTATATACACAAACAATTCAGCTCCAATAAAGTTGACTGCTTTCCTGTCCCAAGATGAGCAGAAACTCCCTTGTCAGCCATTCTGCAGCTCCCGTGAGGGGACGCTGGCTCTAGCAAGGGCTGCAGCAGGAGCTTCCGATGCCTCTAATGCACCATTGTCATTTGAAAAGACAACTCAGATTTCAAAGGTAAACCCTATGGAGCTTTCTGCTGTACGGTGTGTTTCTTACATGCTACCTTAATAACAGTGAAGAAAGCATTACTCTAGGTTTTCTAAAGCTTGCTACAAGGATCACACCTTAGGCCATCAGAAGCCCAGAGAAGTTTTGGCATCAATTTGAGTGGTGTAGGAACAATTAGAGGAGCTTACATCCTACTAACCACACAGGTAAGTTTCACTAGCCTCAGCTATGAACAAATCCACATCTTGTGTGAACCCTCAAGCACACACCAAACATCACTCTGTTTTTATGCATACACAAGTCTACAGATTTCCAGGAGCTCACCTACAGCGTTTCATTTAGAGAACAGCTCAGCAAAGTATGAAAAACCATGTGTAGCACTACTTGCTTGGAAGTTTTCTGACTGGTTTTTGGAATGTGAAGTGTCCACAACTACAACCCTGTACACAGGAACCTGCGTTATCTTACTGCAGGAGCCCAGTGTGGATGTTTCACTACAGAAAGAGGTGACCTCCCCGCTGTCACAGGTATGCCAGGGAACTGAAGAGGACAGTGCTGTTCTGAGAGGGCAAAGTCACCCCTTCAGAACACCATGGTGAAACATAAAATCACAGTGATGACCTGCAAGTTTGTGAGGCCATGAAGAAGTCAGTTACATGAACAGATAACCAGCATTCTAAGTCTTCACCAGACTGGTACAAAGTGATGCACAGTCTTGCTCTGTTTCTACATGTCAGCTTGGGTTTTCCTCTAATTAAAGCACTAGCACAGGAAACCTAGACACAAAAGCTATGTCTCTCTGTAAGCTTTCATTTCTCCCCCTGGGTACCAGTCCCTCCTGTTCCAGACTCTCCACATGCACAGCCCTGGGGATTCTTTTGTCTCAACACACCACTGCACTTCAGCTGCCAATACAGTCTTGTTATCTGAGATTATGAATAAAGAGGACAATGATGTAAACTCAACTCACTGCTCACGGGCCTCTTCCTTACAGATTTATCCTACAGCCCCTAATAAATCCCATTGTGTTAAAACAGCCAGAGTGGTCAGGCACATCCAGACACACGCATGCACACACCTCTTCATCAGGCAGAGGGGCTTCAAGGCAGAGGGTTCAACCCCAGCTGCCTGAAGGCACCTCCCCTCCCGCAGATCAACAGCCATACCAGGCAATAGGATCACTGGGCAAACTGTGCAGAGCACACTGGGTGTCTTAGGCATTCAGCACCCTCGTATCCACAACCTTAATTTAGAGAGAAGGCTATGAAAAATAACCCATCACCTCAGTTCAACCTTCCATGGTCTGAGAGTGGTCTTTTACTTGAATTCAATAGGTGAAATAATATAACTACTGTGCCAATTCTCAGCACAGTGTGAAATCCTGGTTTGTGACATCACAAATGGGAACAGTAAGAATATATGCAAAAATCCTTGCCAGCACTTTCTCAACTGCAGTGGCTATAGGCCAGATTTTCATGATGCAGTTTCCCAGAGGAGCTGGTTTTCAGGCCACAGTCTCGCCTCTTCTGTGCTGAAGAAAGTTCAGTGGAGCTGCACAGGTAACTATGACTTACATGTAACCTGCTATCACATTTTTGCCCAGAGAATTTTGTTCTGTACTTTAGCATCATTCTTCTTAACAACCTGCAGGACAATTTTCTTCTAAGAAAGCTCTTATTAGGCTTTATATCTATGACCTTAGGTTATCTCTTGTAGTTTAATCTACACAAGCTCAGAAATCAAGTTTTGCCTGTGGTCGCCAGCCCATCAATTCATTCGATTGTCCAGTCTAACGTCCAATTCTCACAAGCAATTTGACAACTGTGAGTATTTCACACTGAATATTATGAAGCCTAGTGCTGCAAAATAACAAGAGCTGGAATTACACACAGCACTGCAAGTCTACTCATTTAACCATGAATTTTGAGGCAATTTAGATGTTTCAATAACAGGCATACCACAGGCCAACATGTCACATCAGTCTGATCACAAATACCTTATGTGCCTGTCTCCTTGCCTGCATGAACGCTGACCTTCAGATCCTCACTGAGCCAACCCCAATTCACAGGACGCAAAACCAAAACACTTTATTTTTACTGAATGATCTAATAAGCAGCAGAGCCCTCCAGTCACTAAATATTGCTCTCAAGTAATTTACTATGGTTTGCAAGGTATTAATAGGAGTATATGAAACTTTCTTGATGAGAAAGACAGAACAAACCTGGGACAACTTGGCTCACTAGAGGCACAGAGCTGGATGCTGCTCCAGGTGACTCCTGCCATAAGCAGGCAGGGATAGAAGTGTCCCACTTTCTTGGTCCTGCCCAGGGAAAGCTCCTTGCTCAGCTACCCTGTGGAGTCAAACAGTGCCACAGGCAGGAAAGTTACCATGTATGGCTGCCCACTCCAACAGTTTGCCAGGGGTTAGGACACTTGTCACCAGCTCCTGACACACAGACCAGCTACAGCATGTCCACAGCATGTCCTGTGCACATTTGTCACTGAGAAAATAACTTCCCGAGGGCAAAGGTGATCCTTGAGGTGGGAGGGAGCAGTGTTTGCACGAATGGCTGGAGTCACTATGTCATGGCAGCAATCTCCCACTCCTGCTGGGAACTAGGGAAAAGGCACCCCACCCCAGCTGCTGGGATAGGATGCCAAGGTGCCCCTGGCAAGAATGACACTGCAGGTGATGGCATCATAAATAGTAAATTGTAACAGACCGTAAATCATATGGGTTACGGGATGTGAAGGATCTGTGAAGTGTCATGTGATTACATGATATCATAAATAAAACTAAAGAATCAAAAAGGCAGGCACCCAGCTCCAGCACTATTTCTTTCCCACTTTCTGCTCCTTCACCTACAAGTTAAATCACCACACGCCCTGGTGGATGGGGAGCAGAAACAGGGTGCATGTGCATAGCTCAGTGTCCTCCCTAGAAATGTTTGCAACATCCATCTCACAACTCTTTGCAGTGCTCAAGTTTAGCAACCTGTAACAATATCACAAACAAATCCCTCTTGCTGCTCTATCTGATGTTAGCATGATTTTAACTGCTTTTATTTCTGCAGTCAATTTGCAGCTTGGAGCCAGTGAACTCTGAAGCCTTACAATGTGCTGTAGCATGGGGTTAACCTGCAGCATCTCCTTGAATTACATGGATGGTTTAATTCAAAGAAAAATGAGCAGGTACAGAAAAGCCAGTCTGAGAGCAGACTGTAAACACTGCACTGCTTTTTAGCAAGTTCACTTCCAATTCTGATGTGAAAGTTTTACAGATTTAATGAATCTGTCAGGTTCATACCATGCAATGGGATAAGTGAGCAGTCAGCTTCATTGTTCAGGCAGTGTTTTCATGTTTCCAATTAAAAGCAAAAAAATCCAAGCAATTAATGAGAAACATTAAAATCTAAGAATGCAACAGCTTTTAAACATATGGGAGCTTTCATCTGAACAAGAATTTTCCCTGGAAAAGACTGAGGTGAGCTCACAACTTTCAATCAAAAATCTATTTCTAAAAAAAATGTAATTGAATTCAGTTACAATTATCAAATAATAGGAGAATTTACGCAGCTTTGAGATTGGCTTTACCAATTTCAATTTTTAATTACTGATGTCTAGTAAGACATTTGCAAGGTGAATGACTTGCAAAAACCAGCATAAAATACTTCTCACTGCTGCAAGCTCTGTAGACTTAGCACAACTGTGGAAAAGAGAGTTGATTTTTTTCTTTGAACTGCCCATCAATGAAAACAACACCGTTACTGTGGGAAGGACTCCATAGTTAAAATGGCAAAAATAACTTCTACACCTGAACACCACTGATAATTCTCATGGCCCTGTAACTGGTTTTCCTGTTTTCAGATGTTTTCCTCTTCCCTGCTAATCAACAGAAGCTGAACACTTATTTCAGTGGAGCTCTGCCAGTTTATACGAGCCAAGGATGTAGCTCATCTTTTTAAAACAGGAGGTCCTTTACATTGTTTTGTCCTCTGCCAAGCTCTACTTTGAGCTAATTAAATAACATGCCATGAGAGTTTCCTATTACTGGACCCCTAAAGGTACCACGCAAATCTGGCTTCAGGAGAACTGAATCCACAGGTGCTAACAACAAAAACTGCCTTTTAAAAAGTTTAAAATATTCTGACAGTTTGGACATTCTCTGTGGTTTTCATCCGAAGTGAGTTTGTGTAAAACCTGTGAAATGTGAGCAAACAATCTTACACACTGGGGAGCTAGAGGGGTTCAGCCTTCAAGTACCTCTGTTTCAACTATGTTAGTCACTCAGGTGACTGAAGGGTGCAGACAGCTTGTTCCTGAGAACCAGAGAGGTTACTTTTTTTGTTGAACTGTTCCTCCTCCTGCAGTCCTTGCACTGCCAACCTTGCCCACCTTTTGGTCCAGTAACATTATAAATTGCTCTACCCACCACTTCTTCCACCCTGAGCCTTACAGCTTCCCCACAGTGCTGATAGCCACAGCACTGACTGCAGAGACAAGCAGCAGCAACTGCCCACTGTGAAACAGAAAACCATTTTATTTACCTTCTACCCTACAGTTACAAATGTAATGAACATTCAATGTCTCAGAGATACCTAAATGAACAGTTAGTCCATGTAACCATGGATTTCCTATCATTTTCTTTCCCTCTCTGCTATTCATATGATAAAACCACTTAACACTACTGGTCTTAAAACAGACAGTAAACAGCTGGAGCAGAGATTGTCTCATCTGGTTTGCACAAGACCTACTACAATGGAGCCTTTATCCTGCCTGCAGACTTTCAGCACTGCTGTAATTCAAATACTCCTAATAATGATAGTGAATGTGGAATAGCATGAGCAGACATTAACATGAACAGAGAATAACCCTCTATCAACTAGAAGCTCTAAATGAATAATGGAGTACACACCAGCAGAACTGGTAGGGTCTGCATGCATTCTGCTTTTTATCCTGAAAAAGCCCAAAACACCTCTTCAAATCTATGGAAAGGCTATTTCAAACAGATCACATTGAGCGAAGCTATTTTATCAAGATGCAACAGACCCACATGCCATTGGGGGCTAAAAAGGACAACAGCCTCTGCCAGTTGAAACCATCACTGGATAATGGAAATGAGGCCACTGGGTACCAGCACAGCACAACAAGCTCTGGCTTTTGGTCTTCCTTCTCCTAATGAGAATTATCCCATTTTAAATCAGCCTCTCATCCAATGTACTGCCGACTAAAACACAAAGCAAAACCAAACTCCAACAAACCGAGCGTTAATAAACTTGTCCAGCAAACAAGAAAGTGATTCTTCTCACCAAGCCCTCTTATGTCAGGAGCATCCTGGTTATGGGCCAGCTGTAAGTATCAGACCAAGAACACTGCTAACATTTCAGTGACAACACTCATGCCTTCAAGCAAATCCCTGGAGAGGAGTGTGCATCTGTGGGCACACCTCCATGTAAACTTCAAACACAGTTTAACTGTGTCATCCTATGCCGACACAGCCATATTACTACAAATCTGCTTCTATTGTAACTGTCTGAGTCACAGGAGCACATGGCAGACACTTTACCACCACTTCAATGGCTAATATAAACAAATCTAATTCTCTCCTGTGTACTTCGATTTCTATGATTGCAATAGCTCTTTTCCTTCTCTTCCTAATTAAATTCTCGTATGGAACCAGCCCTCACAGATTTCCCCTGAAATAATGTTAATGAAAAGGAAAACACAGAACTACAATGTTCTCACCAGCCTTAATCATACAATTATACATTGGCTTAGGCTGGAAGGACCTTAAAAAGTTATCTAGTTCCAAACCTCCCCACCGTGATCTGGACATAAACACTCTGGAGTTGCCCAAAAGAGCCTGGGTTCAGAGAGAGGCACATTTCCTCATGAGGCTGGACAAAGGTCTGTCCCTACGAGGCTCATGTGATTGTGAGCATGTTACAGGCAAGCAAAACTGTGTGGGGTAGGCTGCAAGATGCCCAGAAGAAAAGCAGTATTTTAAAATGCACAGTACTCCTGGCAAGTCACATGCTTTAGAACTACAAGTAAATCATTGCAAACTTCAACTTTTGTTTCCACAGAAGTTTTAAAATGTTTTTGCTTTCATACAGAGAGCCCTGTTGAGCATCTTGCTGCCATGGTGTTTTTGTATCTTGACAATTCACTTCCGTGAGCAGGCATGCAGCCAACTCAAATGAGACTCAACGCAGTGAAAAGCCCTTCAGGTAAACAGTGTGATAAGCTAAACTGCAAAAAGGAGACAATGTTTTTGGACTATGAGGCAGTTGCTATGGAGACGGTTGCTAATTAACTGCATTCAGCCAAGAGAACAAAGGGTTTAAGGGCAGACAGGACTCTGTATCTTAGAGTGAGCAATGCCTAACATCTTACGCAATCTGCACATCTACCATATCTGGAATACCTGAGCCTTTGCTTAGGTTGCAAAATAACTCAGGAAGTGGCAATGATGGTTTGTTTCTTTAAATTTTAAGTATTTTTAAGTAATTAATGATCTGTCAGTTTTTAAAAACCAAACAAAATCCATACTTAGACATCACAGGTATTATGCTCAACACAAGAAGTTGGGACTGTATTAAACATGGAAATGATTTACATTCACTCAGAGTTACTGCTTTCACAGCGCATAAAAACACCATTGAAAAACTGCTTCTAAGATAATATAATGTATCCAACCTATTCTTCTCTCTTGCATCTTAAAAAGTATTACTTGACAATGCTTGAAAAGCTTAGGGTAATTAATTAATTCCTTCTCCAGACCTAAATACTGTATTTAAGTTAAAATGGGTTGTTCTGAACAGACATTGAATTATATTATTTTAAAGGGCTGTTTTGGGACAGCTATGTCTATGATTCTTTACTATTTCTATAATGGACTGTAGGCCTGTGGTACTCTAAAAGAAAACATACATTTGTCAAGAAGCGACATTAATCCCAGAGCAACATAATTCCAGCTTATGGAGTGTTACTGAGGAAACTGCCCACGTGCACAACAGTTCCCACACACTCAAGGGCCAGATCATTTTGCCAAGAACCGATGTGCCTCTGCTCTGTACAGGCAGATCCTAGAGTTCCCTTTACAGATGAAGACTTCAAAAGTTCACTTCTTTTCCTAACTGAAAGCTGAAAAAAGGCATTAAAAAATCGGTTGGTTATTAGAAAGCTCTTTCCATTGCATGCAAAAAGCCAGTGTATAAAATGCGTCTACACTAGCACAAGATTTCTTTAGGTCTGGATAAGTAAAACAGTAATTTTCCCTTTTAAGTCAGTAAAAAGGATGATTTAAATACAGACACCTGTCTTAAAATTTTTTAAAAATAATTATTTAGGTATTTTTATGATTTAAAGGGTCACAATCAATTTTGAGTCCTTAACTAAGGGTAACAGGATGAGTTCATACCTCATATTGAGGTTATTACTTTAGCAAAGCTTGCTGAACACTGAACAAGCAGTATATTAATTTACTGCAAAACGGCCTAAGGTTTGGGCTTTTTTTGACATTTTAAATTATGAGGCATCTGCAAACAGATCCTAAATCTGAATTGCACATGGATTTTCCACACCAGCCAATTCAGATTGCCCCTAGACATCTCCTCCAGCATTAATCACTCACCCACACTACTGTAGTTCATATTTCTTTTACAGAAACAGAGGTCTGCAAGATCCTTAAACTCCTGCCTAGAAAATAGAAATTATTACTTATGTGGCTAAATAAGTTTTAAACATAAGGGACCCAATTCTGCCTTCAGTTACACTGCCATAAATCTTTAACAACTCCATTAGATTTATAACAGTGTAACTGAGGAGGAAATTGAGCCCAAGATATTTTCTAAATCGGTAATTAAATAGCAGAATTTTAGCTTGGCACAGAGCAAAGACCTCCTAGATTACGTCTTTGAATAAGCCTCATACTTTTTGTTCCTTGAATAATGATGTTACGACCAAATTAAATCATATTATTTTCACCAGGCTCTATGTTACTCTGTGAAACAACCACGTCATCTCATGGAGCATCGACATAGGGCTAAATATTGCCTCACGTTTCTATCCACTTTCTCATCTCCATATGAATGTCGCACTCTTTATAGCTGTCCTTTATTTGTACACAGTATATAGCACCTTGAGGACCTTTTCTTGTTTGGTTTCAAGGAAATATTATGGTAAAAAAAAGTCTAATAACAATGAAATAGCATTTAGCAAAGTCCTTTATTAGGGGTGCAAGGCATCTTGTGGTCATGTTCTGCAGAGACTGTATGTCTCACAAGACGCAGCCTGCTCTCCCAGCACGCAGGATGTGGTGCAGGAAACATGGTTTTGCCACAGCAGCCCTGAGCTCCCCAAGGGTCACTGGATAAACTGTGAAAGGGGCCCCTTCAGCATTAAAACAGGGATGGGTGTGGGGAGAAGGCAGCTAAATTCCCAGCTCTGCTATAAAACTCTGGATGACATTGGGCAAGTTATTTAATCTCTGTAGACTTCATTTCTTCTTTGGGGAAAAGGCAGACTGTAAAACTTCCTGCCTTGTAATTTAAAAAGAAATGGCTTTTTCATTACTATTTTACCTCACTTTTATCTTTTCTCAGTATTTCCAGCTCTAATGCATTTTTCCTATTATTTGCCACTTTGCTCAAGCGCCAGAGTCCTTGCCGACACCACCAGCTCTTTGCATGACACCTGTAAACATCAGTAGAAGGCTGTAACTTAGGACAACTGCTACCAAAGAGGGCTAAACGAGCTCAGTAGCCTCTAAGATGGCCAGGCCAGGCCAAAAGGTCTTCTGAACTCTTCTCTACTGCTGATGACACTCCTCTGGCAACCCAGCTATATAGCTCCAGCAGTCTTTTTTCACTGCCTCAGAGAATGGAAAATTCTGCGGGTGGCTCCTCTGTGCACTATCCCTTACAGTAATTCTCCTCAGCACTTTTTTGCTGCCTCTGATGATTGTACAGCTAAAAATACATCATACAGCCAAAGTAAGTAGCACAATATATGCCCGCACACCTCATCTATCTAATTACATGCATACATACCTAATAACTACTACAAATACGAATCATATCTCTTTGCAGATCACTCTCACAGCAGGCTGCATTCAGTCACCAAAGCAAAGAAGGATGGTCCCAGCCAAGAGATAGCCAAATTGTTGTGTGTAGACACACAACTCCTTGCCGAAGCCTTTTAAATACATTTTAATTGGTTGGAAGGGAGCATGTTATATATATGAGCACAAACATATGTGCACATGTATGTGTGTGCATATGTATATGTAGCTATTAGTAAGCACTTATTTCACTGGTAATTGAACTGAAAGGCTTATTGCTAACAGCTGACAGATGAAAATGCAATTCTTGATCCCAGAATTAAATGCTGAAGTAACTAGATCACAAGAAGCCACCTGCTAAAATGATTCAAAGACTACTTTTACTACAGAAAATTATTTTTACTACTTATTTATAGCTGTCAGCAATACCCACTGTTGTCAACCTACTCTCCACAACTACCTGGAATTGGAACTATTTGGATTAACATTTTCCTCCAACATCTAAGACCCACTAATTTAGGGGTAAACCTGATGCTGAATCCAAGTGGTTGAAGATGCTTTTTTTTCAATTGTGTTCCTATTAACTTGCAGTGCTAGCAGAGCAAAAAAGGCATTTTAAACTATGATTTCTATTTAAGAAATGCTTTTCTCTTCCATGCTAAATAAACACCAGTTGATGTTCAGGTTTAAGTAAGCAAAAGTGAGGCTGCTTCAGGCAAATAAGCTTAAAATGTTTTATCTTTGCCACAGCCATTAGACATTCTGAAAAACAGCATTTTGTTCCTTATCTGCAAACACAGCATTATCTACCTCACCTGCTTCCACACTAATCACTGGAATATGCTCCCTAACACCTCAGACATCCATTCTCTATCAGCCCCCAAGTCTGATACCATTGTCTCACACAAACCAAGATTCAGACCAAGCCAAATTCATCACCTTCTCCTGTGTCCCTTCTCTATCCATTCCAAGGAGGGCAACTCAATAAGGAACTGTATTGATGATCTGATCTTTTATGATGGCTCATCCAAAAGGTAACCTCTTCAAAGCTTAATATCCTCTTAAAAAGGCAGGTCAGTCTTTGTGCTAGGTTTAATTCTGTGCCAAGTTCCTAAATTCTATCAGATTGTGTGGATACAAGAAAGCTCAAACTCTGAATTTCCTCTGTTTTTTGTTAAACAAGACAGAAGACCTCACTAAAAGCATGAAATGTGCCTACATGCAGGAAAATCCTCAGGACGCTTGACCTAGTTGGAGATGGCCATTGAAGGAAGGCAGTAATTAAGCAGTTGCAATAGTGACGCTGTCTTCTCACAACCAGCGCGCACTGACCAGAGTTTCAATTAACAGCACTTATTTGAGTCCTCTATAGGCAAAATTGTGATGGTGTTTGACTGACATCCCAGCAACAGCAACTCCCGCAGTCTGCAATGTTTTCTCAGTGTTTCAGTTTCCTCCTGAATTTGGGGTGCATTGTTATCCCTGTTACAATACAAGTCATGCTACCTTCCTACTTTTAGAATGGCACTGAAGAGATGGAATTACCAAATTTATGGTCGTCTCTCTCCACCTTCCTTAATTACTATTAATTTTGCTTACAGAAGTGTAGTCGTTAATCATCCAAAGTAAAAATGTTAGTATGACAAGAACAAAAACGAAAAGAGCTTCAGAGAAGCCTTTTCCTATTAGCTAGGCCATTACTTGTACTGAAAGTCTGTAAACTGCTAATCCATTAGTGTCCAATTCTTTAAACTATACAGTCAGACCAAAATCATCTGGAAGCCCAGACTCTGAAGTGTTTCCCTTTGATGTTCCAGACCAAGTGTCCCACATTAAACTGTTTGTAGGATAGGAAAATATTCATATGGTGGTATGAACACAACTTCTCAAGGGCATCACAAAAAGACTCCTGCAAGCATCTGTGAGGAAATCCCTGTAAGCAACATCTAAGATACACAGCAATTTTGAATAGCATGGTCCTCAGGGAGTTGTGTAAGACTCATGTCACAACAACCACAGCATATACTCTCCAACAGTTAGCCTCACTCTCGTGAGGTGCAGGGTGGGGTATAAGCCTACTTCTTGAGAGACTGAATGTTCCCAGAAACCCAAGGATGCTGTAAAAAATTCTTCGTTCTGACACTGCTCTCCTTGTTCCCTGTAATGATATTTGTGATCACACCTACACAGAGCAAAACTGTTAGGGGAGAGGGGCAACAATGGGATGAAGTTTCCCTCCTGTCATGGCTCAGATGGTTGGCTTTCACCACTCATCTCACTGGCTCAAACTCTGCTTGGGATGAACAGTCAGTCAGGGGCTCTGGTTCCAGTAGCTCTTAGATGCTGGTGTGAACCATGGTGATAGTGCTGTCGTGGTACTGGAGCTGCTGGCAGTTAAGGGGACACATTTTCTGCTTTCTGTTACTGGTCTTGTAAGACACTCTATTCTCTGCACTGTCTGAGTCTCTGTGTTTATAAAATAACAGTTTGTTTTCTAACCCCTTCTGCTTCCACAGGCATGCTCAGAACAGGGGTGTCTAACACGAACAAAACTCTCTCTTCACATGTGCACCGAAGTGCTTTAATGGAGATGTGGGTCAAGGGCCTGTTGCTATCATTGTGTGAGATAATTCAGCCAGTAAGAAAGACGACACTTCTACCATAATCTCACACTGGTGTTATGAAGAGGAGTCCAAGACTGACAGCCCATCATACCCCACCAAGCACATTTGTCTAACTCAAATTATTCAATGTTCTGAACCTGACATTCTTCTAGGAGGGATCCCAGCTCTGCAAAGAATGAAATAAACTGAATCATATTTTTTCCATGCTACCTACAAGTATGATTTTCACTTATCTTGAGCTCTCAGTACTGTGCAACCAACAAACACTATTATCAGC
This sequence comes from Upupa epops, assembly GCA_013397515.1. NCBI lineage: Eukaryota > Metazoa > Chordata > Aves > Bucerotiformes > Upupidae > Upupa > Upupa epops. The sequence goes on along the minus strand of VZRI01011084.1, from coordinate 548,720 downwards.
TTGATCAAGGCTCCTCCTGGTGCAACAACCATATTTCTTAAGGCTGCAAAATCCAGAAATTTCTTAAGGCTTCTGCAATTACAGGATCACAAGTTGATTGTGTAAAATTAGTGCTGAAAGAAAAATGAGCTAATATAAATCACACTAGAAAACGATCCAAACATATCCTGGGTACTCCATAGTGAGGTTGCATCAATTCAGTGCTCTCATGCTAGCATGCATCACTTGAACAAGGGGTTCACTAAAGGAAAAATGTTATAAAGGGAAAACATCCTCTTATTCTGTTTGGTGCAGCCATTTAAATAGGGCTAGTCATTAAATGACTCTGAAGTGGCCAAATGACCAATCTGAACCTGCCCTTGTAGCTCCTATTTAGTTCTGGGCAAGAACTAATAGCAGCTAGCAACTCATCTATAGAAGATAACTACTAAACACTGGAAGATTTACACAGCAGCCACACAGTTTACTTGATCTTGTTTCCTATGAACAGGCTATAAACAAGTTTGTCAAGACCTTTATATAGATGACTGAGAGGAGCATACTTAGTAAAGAGAGGACAAAAATCTAACTGCTATAAAGGACTTCCAAAGGATGTCCTGCTTGTTTTGATCCAGAGTTTTTTTTCAGGAAAACTTTCCAATATAACTTCCCATTTCCTTTGGAATACATCATTCTCCTGATCCAACCCGGTATCTGTGCCACATGTGACCTTGCACAACATCACTCGCACTTTCAGATATCATGTTTCCCACTGCCTGCTCTCTTCTGCCTGCTCCTCAAGTACGAGTTGATACCTTGAGCACACACAGCTCTTACAGTCCCACAGATTTTTCCCTTGAGGATGGCAGCTTATGGCACAGGTGCTAAAAAACAAATTTTCTGTCTCCTGAAGAGTCTGCTACTTTGCTATGCAGCAACCTATTGACAGTTTACTCTTGAAAACCCAAATAGAAAGATTAGAACCCATTCCCCCACATTTCAGAAACCCCTGACATAAGAAAGTGCTAAGTCCTTTCTACTTCCAGTGACATAAGAGCGGTGGACTCTTGTCCGGTGACAAGAAGAGTGTCTGTTGCTCAGCTCACAGGACCAGACTGCCTTACTGCACACACATTGTTGCAACATCACCACACTGCACAAATGTTTAGAGCCAGATTTGTTCACCATGAGTATTTAAGTAATAACTTTTCAATGAGATGCTCTATCTTTGAACCTTTGCTTTCTTCCCTTTTAACTGATTGCTCAGCACATGCTTGCAGACTTCATGTAAGCCATGACGTAACACAGTGAGCAATCACAGCATTGCAGGAATGTTTCTAGACAGATCTGTTTACAGGCTAAGAAACCCAAATAGTAACTTTCATAATAGGAGTCCTGTCTCTATCCAGTGAGATTTGTGTATGTTGCTGTGAGACCAAAAAAATTAAAAAAATACACGAGTGTATCTTTGTGCAGTGATTGCAATAACAGATGAATAAATATGCAACCTGATACTCCACATCTGGTATTTCATCACTCCAAATACCTTATTCGCATTCAAATGTATTTATTACTGTGGAAACTTCATAAGATAGTGATGTCTTTCATAGAGGCAGTAACTTGCAGAGAACTTTTAAAATTAAAAGCAATACTAAACCATTTGTACCTTATTTCTGTATTCTTCATAAAGCTTGTTACTTCAGTTTCTTAATAGAATCTTGGGAAGACACCTTGTAATAGCAGATAGCTACAGAATCACACAGGCCTCCAGAACAGGATTTCTCTTGCCAGCGTGCTAGTTGAAAGTTCAATTTAAATACTCTATTATACAAAGTGCTTTGGAAATGAAACTATTATTACTCATCATACAAAAATTCTACCATCTGAGCAGAAATTTGACAAAGGATCATTTTCCCTTTACTGTCACAGTAATGCATGGTGAGAGACTTTCTGCATGAGATAATAAACACATCCAAGAGTTCTGAAAGGCTGCTATGTACCTTCTCACATTAATTAACACTCATTCTTCCATGCAGAACAACTAAACATAAATATTCTTTTTAAATAATCACTAAACCACTCAAGTATTTTTGTTGCAGAGATTAGTATCTCGAATGCAGATCACAATGACTAATTAGCAACTGTAGAGCTGTTTACAGGTCTTAAAAATTAAGATCAAACTATTTTCTTGTCTTAAAGGTAGAAGGTACCTTTGCTACCTGAAGGCTGTTAGCAATGCTGATAGTAATGTGGTTGCAGGAGTTATTACACTTGTTAGCAATTTGTGTCACTTTGGCCCCGTCCTTATAGCTGCGCTAAAGCCACATCTCACTATGGCTAAAATTTAAAAAAAAAGAGATGACATGCACACAGGGCCATTCCTGCAATAGCTCCAATGACTTCAGTGTTACACCAGGAACCAAAGTAGGGCTGCATTTCACAGCAGCTTTCATTCTTGTAATCTTTTCCAAAACATTCTCCCAGGAGCAAAGACAAGCACAGGCAAATATCCTGCCAATAAGTGAGTTCACAGGAATTGCTACAAGAAACTGAGCTGTCAGCAGTAAAAGACCAACAGTTGGAACAAAGTACAAATACAGAACAGCCAATGCCCTCTAACGGGCTGAGTTTTACAGCATGCTGGAGAAACAAGAACGTAGAAATTAATCTGAACTGACCTCTGAGAGCACAGGCAAATTACAAGGCGTCCTGCTTCATATTAGTGGATGATGTTTGTGTTCTACCAATACATCTTTTGAAATGGCACAAAGAATCTTACCAATATCTTGCAAGACAAATGAAACTGGGTCTACGAGTCACGTCTTTCCTCCATGGGCTACACTCAACTGCTTCCACAAAGACTATGTGAGCTTCAGTTTATAGATGTATTTCCCTATCTTCCTTCAAGCATTTGTATTTATTCCCTCCTCAACTTTTTAAATTTTACTGACTAGTTAATATTGTAAGACTATCACGAGAATATGAGTGCACACAAGCACACAGAGGGAGGGGGAAGAGGAGGAATGGATACTGCCTTCCCACAGAAAACTTATTGCTGGTCCCTTAGCCTTATGCATTCCCTTTCTCTCAAGTATTTCCAAACTACAGTTCCTGGAATTTGCCCCTCTGAACCAAAACAAGAGCCTTTGCTTTTTGCCCAATTGTATTCTGTAAATTTAAATACAAGAGGTTCATTGAGTTTTTACTTTGTTTCAAGGAGCCTTAACCCCGTACTGGAGGTAGCATCGGTAGCAGACTGAAACACTCCAGATATCACACAGGTCAAGACACTGCTCTTGCAGCCCAAGGATATTCTGGGCCAAAAAAAAAAACCAAACCAAAAAAACTATCAAGACAATCCTCTCTAGCCATGGGGCCCCTGGAACTCTTTTCTGTGGAGGTAGGATTGAAAATCCTTGTTCTTCTCATCCTCTGGTACTCTAAGTTGCTTTCTTGGGAAGGTAAGGGGAGAGGAAAATATGCCCTTCCCCTTTCCCTGCCTCATCCAAGATCACAGCTGTACAGGAACAGCTGAAGCAACTCAGGCTGCCCAGGGAGGTCACAGATGTCCATTGGTACCACTGCAGCAGCTCTGCCAGCACTGTCTCCACTGTTGCTGCTCAGATAGCATCACAGGCAGTCATCCCTTGGCCACCCACCTCACATGCACTGCAGACTTCAAGCCACCCCAGTTCTGCTCCACAATCTCCCAGGTCCCCCTCAAGCCAACCCGCTAGGAGCCTGTACACAGCCCTCTTAGAAACACTGCTGGTAAAGATGATTTCAGACCACCACAAAGAATAGTGATGAAACTCTGGCTTCTGCTTACACCACTGTTGCAAAGCTCTCATTAAATCAAAGGCAGAGACTTAAAATATTTCCTCAAGCAAAATCCCTGCTCCTCTCAAAGTCTCTCTCTAAAGATAAAAAACCTACAATTGCTTAACTTAATCCACACAGTGATCACTATATTTGCCTCTGTTAAGATCATATTTATTCTAGCGCCTACATCTAGAGGTAATTTCAGTTAGAAAATTAAATCGTGTTCTCTCGACCTTTTGTCTTACATGGTTCATGAATCACTGACACATTACGATATCCCCCAATGCTGTGGCAGCTCAGATACTGCAATGTCTCTCTTGCAAGCGAAACAAACTTGGTATGCCACTAAAAGGCATTAAATTATTTTCATTATGCCACACAGAATCTAAAACACTTACACTGTTTTGATTTCAAAATCCTTGGAGAACAATTATGCTCTCAGGGCCATAAGACTCTATTATAAAGTCCTCAGAAACCTAGCACGGCTTCAATAAATCCTCAAACACTACAAAGTAGTTACTCAGCTTGACGAACAAAAACATGAGTTCATCCACTGCAAAGTCAAGATGTAAATTCTTCTCATACAGTACCTTGCACTTCCCAATACATTTTTTAATTCCCAATCAGGGCAACACTTTAAGTTCTCAGCATCGGACATACACCTCTCCTTTTTTGTTTGAAAATGAACAACATGTGATTTAAGATGACTATAAATATATACAAGATCCAGATCTGTTCATGGTGTTACTGTCTAGCAGTACTAATCAGCAATTAAATAAGCATAAATGGTTTGGTATAATTTTTGGCACAAAGAATGCTTCAAAACACTAAAAATCAAACTTCAGGGGTGATTGTTGTGGTTGTAGGGATCCTTACTTTAAAGTATGCAGACAACTCTATTTTGTTTGATGAGGCTGTTCAAGCCTAAGTAGGTGTTTTGAGTGTAACGACCCACTAAGCCTGTTTGTAGATAGTTCCTTATGTCTTCCTAGGAAAAGCTCAACCTTCTAATTAAGCAAATCATCTCCACTTTCCAAAGGGAAAAAACACCACTTACAGGCAATCAAATAGGAGTGGAGGGGAACAAGAAATCATATTCCACTAGGCAGGGAGAAGACAGGGGTGGGAAAAAAAGATACTCAAACACCCTAGCAGAGATCTGGGCTCTGAAAACTTTCTGCAAAGGGCAACTGAGTCACTTCATCACCACACTCCTCCCCCGCCACCAGCCGTGAGATCACATGGCACCTCCTGTCCCTTGGACCCCTCCACGTCCCCTCCAAGCCGCCAGCAGCAGTGACCTAAGGGCCAGGGGCACAGCTGGTGGCAGCTGCAGCACCATCTGCTCCCCTGCCCCCTACTCAGTTCTGGGACAGCCCAGCCAGGTAGGGGCAAGGACGACTGTGAGGGGGTCAAGAAAAATCCCTTTTTTTTAATGCTCCAGGAATGACACAGTTCAAAGCTTCTTTCAAACATTCCCATTCAGCCACAGTATAGCATTCCTTCAAGACATAACTGTGCACCAGTACTGCTTCCAGTACCAGAGGGAAGGGCTTTACAGTTCTCGATGGGACAAGTATTTCCAAAGGCTAAATGTGCATCACTTACCATACATTTTGCCTTCATCTGATAAGATGATTTTCCTCCTCCCACATGGTGGATAGATAGCTAGAGCCTCCTGAAAGCTCTGCTCAATGTCAGGGCTCCAGACACCTTCTGCATCGTTGTCAATAGGTTTATCTGCAGAATCGCTCATTCTTTCAATATCTTCGGCAGGACTTTCACTGCCGCTCCAGCTGCTGGGCTCAATGGTGATGGTTGGGGTCTCCAAGCCTAAGCTTGGAGTCTTGAAATAAGCCTACAAAACAAACAACCCCAAAAAGCATTAAAAACATGGAACTTGAGGCAAACATTTCTGTTTACTTCGAAGTTAACAGCAGCTGAGCAGTAACAGCAGTAACATGAGCATGGGAAGCACCCGGGTAAAAAATTCATAACCATCACTTTTCATCTGGCTGAAGACTAATACCCCTAAAATGACAAGCCAGATCCTCAAGGAGGGGTAAAGCAAAGTATTTCCACTGGCTGGAAGGGAAGGTTGGTCGTTTATGCCACAGCGACTACCAGAGACTAAAACCACTTCAACCTAAAAACAAAAGCAAAAACTATTGTTCACATTTGTCAGGATGTCAGTGGAGCAAATGGAATTACACTAGTGATGACACAACTCAATGTGATTAACTGGACAAGGCTGTGATTTTCAGATCTTACCCAAATAAACAGATCAGAATCTTAGCTGCGTACAATCATGAATAATATACAAGAGAAGAATTACAAGAAAAAGACACATATTATGGGGTTTTTTTGCCTGTTCTCCATCACAGAACTATAGCAGAACAAAAATTACAGGCTTCAAGTTGCTGAATCAATTTAATAAGAAATAATTTAATATAGCTGCACCTGCTCACACCACCAGAGCTGCAGATCTGTCAGTGTTCTTTTATATTTTTGAGAGAAATACAACCCTACTATAAAGACTTGCTCCAGGCAAAAAAGCTGCTATACCAGACCAAATTCACCTCTGGTGTAATTCTTTGGGAAGTCAGTGAAATAATACCAGGAACAGATTTGGCTCAACATGTCTAGGCATAATGCAGTTTTATTTTCAAAAAACCAAAGTAGTTTGGTGATTCTCACTGATCTAAGCAGATGGGAGTGTTCAAACACGCACGAATGAACTGCACACACATTTAAAAATTCAGTTAGTTGGCTAAACACTCAAAAATCCCTGAACTATTACTTTTTATTTGGCTGGGGGAGGTTGAAGCAGGTCCCTTCTGCACCAAGAATATAGAATACTTAGAATACTTTCAGTTGGGGGGAGACCTCCAAGAATCAACTAGCCAAACTGGCTCCCACACACCTCCATCCTCACACTGCTGTGCCTCTCACTGGGGTCTCAGCTTGTTGTAAAGTAACAGGCAAAAAATGGCAGAACAGCAGCTGCCCCAATGGGAAAGGGGAGGCTGCAGACTGGAAGCCATAAAAGCTCTGATGAAACAGCTTTGGGCTGGAGAACTCCCTGAAATAAGAAATATTTACAGCAGCCTTCACCCAAACTAACCAATCGGCCAATCACTAGAGATAAGCAAAACCTGACAGTCCAGTCACTCACAGGCTGCAGTGCCTTGCAAAGATATCAGAGCTGAAACTGGGAAAACTAAGGGTGGTCTCAACCTTGCTAACTGACATTACCAGACTGAGATCCAAAGTATGGGTATTTCCACTTCTCCAGGCTCTAACAGGAGCTTGGAGAAATCAGAACATGTACTATGGACTCCCAAGAATTTTATTTTCCATTCTTGCATGTCTGTTTCTACAAGGAGGCATTTCTTAACTTTGCACTGGTTTGAGCATTTCAGCACAGCTTATGAACCATGTTACTGCATACCCAAAGCTAATCAGTCTCCTGAATGCCTTTTAATAACTGATAATGAGGGAGCAGATGGGTTCACAGGGAACTACACACAAATGGTAAGTGGGTGGGAACTCCGGCCAAATACACCACCGACTTTCTGGGAAGTCCAAAATGTACACTGTTTTTCATCTCATCATACACAGCAGCACATAAACCTTTGTGAAACAGTGTAACACCATTCTTCATAATTCTCAGAAGGTCAGAGGCTTGACTGAGCCCTTGCAAGATCTGAGCCTTGTACACAAGACTTAGTCAAAGCATAAACACAGCAGTAACTGGGGAAGGAACTGACAAAAACAATCATGTCCACTTAAGCCTTCAAATACAGGGGGAATTTTAAGTAAACAAGAGGTAATTGAACGTTGACTAGGATAATTAAGGGGGCTTCAGTTTTACTGCCACAGTGCAGAGAAAAATGACTACTGGAGATTTTATTGGCCTCACATGATCAAGATCACAGTTCAGCATTTCACCAGAAGGCAGCACAGAGTGGGACTGTTTATTGGGTCAGTTCTTCAAAGGTGACTCAGGGAGGAAATCCTTTCCCTCCCCAGTCACAGGCTCAACACGAATGCACCACACAGCCACGGGCATCTTTTCACTGAGCTTTACCACCCTCTGCTTACAAAATGCACCACACTTGTACCCTCAAGTCTTGTTGCCGTCCTATAAACCAGCCCTTGTTATTACATTATGCTGAAATAATAATTAAAATGCACACAAGGAAAACAGACAGGCCTTAAAGTAATTAATGTTACTTGATACTCATGTTATATCTTGCATAATGTTTAACAGTGAGTTTTTGCTCATGTGCTTTTTACCTACTTGCGTATCTTCAGGCATCAGTAGCTACTATTCCAGCCTCTAAAGACAACCAAGTGTTTCTTCCAGAACATCTGTACAATAAGGGCGGGAAGCAACCTGCTGGAAAAAAAACCCTCTCGTACTAAAGGTTGCTTTCAGTGATTTCCATTTTTCATGAATGCTGACGCTACAGATCAAGGACCAAAAAAAACCTTGTAATAAAACCACTAAATGGCTCCCTCTTATTTCAGAAAATAATGAGCTACTCAGCTAATCACTTCCAGCTCAGCTCTACATATCAAAAGGCAATTCTACCATCTTCTTAGCTTGAATTCTAAGGACCGAACCATGATAAAAAAATTTCAGATGTCATGTCGGAGTTTGACATAACTATCAGAAATAACACAAGCTGTCAATAGATGAGCTTTGTTGTGCATTTCAAATGGAATTTACAGCACATTAAAAAACTGTGGATTTACAGTCCAACTTGAACTTAAAAAAAAATAAAAACTTTAAAAACCAAGACTTGCTTAGATAAGCAGCTCTCAATCTTACACTACCAACCTTTCAGAGGAGGACCAGTTAATCTCCCTGACAGGATAGCTCACACATATCACAGGTCAAGTTAGAATTCTGCACTTGCTTTTTAGCATGTTAGATTTTAGGGAACTAATTTCGTGCTCATACTTTCTGTTAACAAAATTAAAACACGTCAACACAACCCAGAAAACCAACCAAAACGCCCCAAAAGTCAAACCAGACTGTGGGCAACCTTTTGATACTTTCTAAGGTCACTCAAAGCATGCTGCTGCCTGAGGGTTGGGATGTCTCTTCAGATTCGCTTCTAGTCTCTATTAAATATTTGAGGACAGCTTCCCCTGCACATAAAGTTCTTCCAGTTGCAAACCTGAATGCATCTTTGCTGCAGTTGCTTTCTGCTCTCCAGTTAAATCAATTTTAAGTTTATTTGGTTTCTTTCACATAGTTAAATCACTTTCTGTGCTTGGCAGAGATATGTTCTTCCCTCAAACAATGCAAGATGACATTTAGCAATGGAAAACTATTAGGGAAAAATACTGCTTTTTACAAACGAGTTTTACAGCAAATCCATTCATGGTGTACAAGACAACAATCATTTTTATTATGTTCACTCAGTAGAGTTAACCTGAAGTTATTTTAAAAACTCAGAGAGGCAAGGATATTGTCAGAGCTGATCAAACCAATTCAGTAAAACCAAATGGTAGTCTGTAACATCTTATCAAGGGAACGATTTCTTTGCTTGCATAAAACATTCTCTTATGTTTTCACTTTACGAGCAATGCAAACCCAGACTTGCCCAGAAAGTTGCTGCTCACCGACCAACAACTGAGATCAATAGCTCCTCACAGAAGGGTAGGACAAGTGCAGACTTCAGGCCTCGATATATTCCACGTCTCTCAATACCTGCACAATGAATTAAGCATGAAAACACTGTCTTGCAGATGTCATCAGAGCTTAATCTTATTTTACAACATCTTGGAAAAGTTAAACCTATTTCTCAGGTTGTTTAATTAATTTACTTTCTTGAAGGTATCAAACCATGCCTTTGCTGAAGTATTGCATCAGCAATGGTAACAGATTCAAACTCTGCAGGCATTGGAGCAGGGAGATGAGAAAGTCTAGAAACATGCTTTGATTCTGAGATGTGTGAGAAAAAACAATTATGTCTTCCCAGTCTTCTAAACTGTCTGCTTGAACGGGATTAAGGGCATATATTTGAGATAATCCACAAAGGCACCTGCAAGAATCTGCAGGTAAGAAAACTCCAGCCATGTTATCCATAGTGATCCCCTTGCTGTGAATGGCAGTAGAAGGTTACCAAGTAGTTCTTACAAGACCAATACTCGTAAAATGTTTTTTTTCAGGAAAAACTTAATTCTTGAGGTAAAACTTTCGAGTGTTGAAGTAGAAAAGCCACTATTTTAAGAATATGTTTAATTTTTAGTTTGTGAGCAACCTCATCTTAGCTTCAGTAACATAAAAACAATGGGATCAAGACACCAACATGCTTTTTACAAAAATCGAGATGATAATGAGCAGATGAGTGAAAACCAACTAATTCTAAATTTGCAGATGGCAAATTTTTTCTCAAGGCTTTAGAAGTTACAGGCCCATGGGATTTTCCTTCTGCTTTGTTCAGCAGTGTAAATCCACAGCTGGAGTGCTAAGGCTTTAGGACAGAACTACTGGAGAAAATCCAGAGGAAGAAAGTTATCAGATCAAGAAAACATGACCTACCAGGAAAGGAATTAGGTTTGTTTAAATTTAGAGAAGACTGATGTGAGAAGATAACCACTTTCAAATAAGGAAAAGGTAACAGCAAAGCAGAGAAGCAACTTGGGGCCACTTCTGACAAGGACAGGACAAGAAACAAAGAACTAAAGTTGCAGTAAAAAAAAACCCGTAGGTTGGACATTTGGAAGACTTTTGACCGTACTAACAGTCACACACCAGAAGCAATCAGTCTGACATTCTGAGGAACTGCTGGGGAGAGGCTCTTAGGAACAGGTGACACAAGCATTTCTCAGGAATGATGCAGCTACACTTGGGCCCTGTCTGAGGGATGGGAACAAACTGGATGATGCCATGAGACTCAGTAGCCAAGACAGAACATAAAACATACCAACAGAGAGAAGCCTGCACTGGGAGTACATCGTTGACGAGGAACACGGGGAACCCAGACAACAAGAGACTTCACAGATGTCCTAGAGACCAGATAGCTTTGTCAGCTGCAGGGCAGAAGAAATCCAAAAGAAACCAGGCTTCCTACCACAGAAGCCTATGGAGCTAAATGCTCCTTTTGCTCTGTATGGTTTCTTTGCAGAGCTGCTAGACAGTTTGCTGCAACACCACTGGCAAAATCCACCTGTGAAGCAGCTCATCTTGACAGCCAGAGTAAACTACCAGGCTGGTGAGAAGAGGGTTCTTTCTTCTATTGGTTTTCTTCACAGGACTTTTGGGAAACGAGGCTTCCTCATCTACAGCTACTCCATTCTCCTTCTTGGTATCTGTCAAACTGCCTGACTCCTCATATCACAACTAGAAAGACTACCTTTTACTAGGATTTTGTGTTACTACTCTGCTAGTAAAAGTGTCTTTGCAGTGTTCCTGCAAGTCAAGCAATACGCTCAAGCCCTAAAAAAAAATACTTTATTCAAAACTAAGACCCTATGCTGGATTTTGCAGCTGTGATCTGTGTGTATGGATTTTTCTGATTCTTTGAGGCATTCAAATGCCATTACTTTCAGGAATACACTGTATGTATATACTCAAGCCATTTTATATATAATTGAGTTTTACGAGGAAAGGATATAACAGTACAGAGAACAAAAACGGACATCATTTACAGAACATCTAATGGCAAAATCATTAGCTTAAAATTACTTCATATTGTATTTTTGTTACAAGGTCTACTTATCAGCAATTATTCCCTCTAAGAATAAAGAGCAGCAGGAGAGAAAAGCAGCCCATTTCTAGGATAAAGTATTCCTTTAAAACTCTGCCACAGTAATGCAGCCATTCATGTTTGTCATTGAAGAGAGTCTTTTCCCTAACTGCATGAACACTTCAGGAAGACATTCTGATACTGAGCTTTTTTGCTGATTAAATAGTTACCTCTAAGAAGGATGCTTCTGGGTACTTCCTACCACTCTTGTAAATTAGTTCTTTTCTCCTAGTAGTTAAGTCACCATTTCTCACTTGGGATTCGACCTATGTACTAACTGCAAGCTACCTACTTCAGATCTGACTGTGGGATCTGTGGAATAACATGATCAGTTCATCTACAGAGAAGTGTGAAGAGCAGCATGATTGGTTTTCCTGAAGCAAGAGAACTAGGCAGGCAGGCAGGCAGTTCAAGTGGTACTTTCTTTGTCTTTACCACGCTCAGGATCTGCAGGCAGAAACGTAGCAGCAAGACAGACAGTGCCATGATTGTGTAAAATACTAAAAACAAGTAACTCAGCATCAGTAACTTACTGAGTTTCCCTCAAACATAGCTGTACCCCATTTATCTGAGTGTATTTTCACAAACTACAAAGAAACTTATGGAACAAAGACTGACACAGATCTGCAGGAGTGGGCAGCATATAGACCTAAAAGTGAAATAAGAATTATCTGAACGATTCCTAAGGGAAACAATGCATTCTTCTTGAATTGCTCATTTTTTTGCTTTACAAACAGATTACTCAGCAAAGAGTGGGCTGATGTTAATACGTGAGAATTCTTCCTGTTGCTGACAGCTGTCATCTCCATGGACGATTTCTGCAACTGAAAAGATTATTTTGTACCATTCGGAGGGCATAATTAATTTTTTCCCAAAAGCTACTTTTGTTGATACATAATTATTGTTGTAAGGATGCTGAGGCATTGACTGCAACCCAATTTTTTTTCCCTGTTACTTTTAATTTTATACAATTAATAAAATGGTTCATCTCGGTGAGTGAAGAACTGGACTCTGACTGCTACTCCACCACACTTGCAGGCTCACACTCAGCTTTGTACTGGGTCACCAGGACACCACCTGCAATCAGCTACAGCTTCAAACCATCCACAACATGTAGCTGGTGCCAAGTGATCCAGAGCACAAAGTGCTTTGTAAGGGGCTACACATTACCTGTGGCCCATGGTCTTCACTAATTAGCAGATTATCACTGAGTAGGTAATTCTTAACGTACCCATTGTGAATCCTTCTCTCATTATTGTCACAGCTATTTGAGAAACAACTTCTTCACACAATACTGCAATACCAAAGCAGTCCCATTCATCCTAAGTGTGAGCACTCATTTACACCCAGCTGGTTTCAATGCTAAAGGTGTTCTCAGGATATAACCCAGCTCAAATAACTACACTGTGGTGGTAATAACCAATAAGGATTTTTCTAAATATGACTAGGCACTCGGTGGAATGAAGAGCAGCGAGCATCGTGTCTGACTTGCCTTTGTTAATTAACAACACAAAGCAAAGGACAGGATAAAATATTTACCAGCTCCCAGGAGAAGTCAGTCTCCCCACAAGGATAGGAGGTGACTGTGCAACAAACCAGCTGCTGTGCAGTGGGAGCTGATGGTGCATCCACTGCCATCCAACAGTGAATGGCAATGGCAACATCTATTACCAGTGTGATGTTGTGGCATAAACCAGCTGTAACTGCTATGGCAAAAGCTGCCATATTATGAAGTGAGATTATTAATATTTCATCCACTCAGCAGTTATTTAGCTTTTATAAGACAGAGATGAGTCTGCCTGAATCAGGGGAGGCTCCACTCATAGGGCAAGCAAAATGGCTTGGGCTAGCTGGAGAATAATTCTTTTGCACTACTAACACTCCCCAAACTACCACACTGCAGTTCTGTAAGAAATGCTCCCCAGCCCTGAGACCAGTAAGCAGAGCCCATGGTACAACCCCTCAGGTTAAGATCTGCAGCCACTGCTTTGCTTGGGGCATGTTTATAGGGCATACACTTGGCAAGTCACTGTAATTCATTCTGTTGCCAAACATGGAAATAGAAAATAAAAAGCAGTGCATGTAGCTCTCAGGACAAAGGGGATTTTTACATATAAGACTGGAAAAGTGGACACAAGAATAGATACAGTTCTTGCTAACATGCAACAACTGTCTATTACTTGAATGCCTTAAGTTCAGTCACTCCATGGAGGCTGAAGCAGGCATTCAGTCTGCACAGAGGCTCTATGCCTTCTCAGTGAAACCACAAATCACTAATCACAGTATGAAAGCCACCAAAAATACCCTCCTTCAGATCCAGTTGATGTTTATCTCTCCCTATCCCTTCATACACTTAACTTTGGCACCTGAATCTGGATAAAGCCAGAAATACCCACATACTTTCAGCGCATCCGCTGGTGGCTTTGCCGCTGTTTCTGTCCCATCTACCAGTGAGTGTGTGAATGACAGAAAAACAGCTGATGGTTTTCAAACATGTAGGCAGGCAATCTAACCTTTACAGTCTATCACTGCAACCTTTCCACACCATCACTGAGAATGCCTGCTTATTCCACACTGGAACTATTCAGTATTACAAATATTAAAAATAGGTATGCCCTGGATCTCTGGTGTGTTACTGGCTTCCTGCTGGGAACGCGTATGATCCACTGCTCTCACACGACAGACGAGGCAACAAATTCTGTCTAGACATAGCCCTGAAACTGTTTGTTCCCCTGATTCCCTTCCGAGTTGCAGTGGAGTTCCCATGTAACACAGACACTTATCAAGTCAATCCTTCATGTTCATAGTTCTCTTACTCTATTCTTGCCATACGACTAACTAGACTAGCTTGCTAGTTTTCTACTCCAATAATCAATTTTTAATGTATTTTTTTTAATAATTTGTTCTCAGGATGGCAGGGTTTTTTCCACAATGTCTACAAAAACATGAGTGTTCACTTTAAGAGCTCTGAGTGAGGTGGGAAAAGAGACAGAAAACTACCTACTTGAACAACTTTATGTAAATTCAATCAGGAAAAGGAAAACCAATGCTATGTGAAGGGTGGTCCAGCGTCTGACTGGTTCTTATGTAACATAAAACTTCTACCTATATAAAACATATTTTATATAATGATTTAAGTACTCTGTTAAAAGGTACAAAAAAGGCACAGTAAAGTGAAAGGTTCATTCATTTACTCAGGTGCATTTGCTTAAACAAGAAACAGTCACACAATTAACCCTTTCTGTATTTTACACTCTTTTATGAAGAGGCAGAAAGTTTCAAACTAAAAACAGCAACATCCAGTTGGCCAAAGCTGCCTCTGGAATCCAGTGTTGGCACCCTTTGCCCCTCAAATCCACTTGTTCTCTACTTCTCTGCTTTGCAGATGTTATTCAAACACTCCTTTGTTTAAGTCGAAACACACACTCACACATACTTTCTCAAGTATTTGATGAAGAACTAAATTGCAGCTAAAGTTCATTTTACAAGTTGAAAAACTCTGCCATCACCACCTCTAAGCTCTAACCCTCTAGAGCTGCTGCAGAAGGTTATGAATGTTTCATCCTCACCCGAATGTGCTGATTTCATACAAAG
The DNA here is from genome assembly GCA_013397515.1 of Upupa epops. Classification (NCBI taxonomy): domain Eukaryota; kingdom Metazoa; phylum Chordata; class Aves; order Bucerotiformes; family Upupidae; genus Upupa; species Upupa epops. The sequence continues at coordinate 533,559 of VZRI01011084.1, read as the reverse complement.
CAAAACCAGGAGAAAATAGTTTTATTCTGCTTTGGTGTTACTACTTGAGCTACTGCCCGAGGCTCCAATTCTGCCAACACACAGCCATTTTATATATTTGAATAATCGCTCCAAGTTTAATGAAGCTCCTCATATCTCCATTAGCAATTGTTTTGACTGGAAAAATGCCCTGCCTATCAGCACTGGAGGAGCCTAGAAACAGAGCAGAGATAATACTGGGAGGTTCACTCTGGGAAAGGGTTTCTAGTGATAGGACACAGAATCACAAGAGGGAAAAAAAAAATGAGGGGGTTAAAGCACTATGGCCCTCAGCAGGGCTGGGACTCAATCCTAGGTTTCTGGCCTTGTTCTTGCAGTTCTAAAAAGAAAGATTTCAGAAAACAGCATGTGAGATCAGATTGGCCTTGGGGTCCATGTCAGCTAGTCACAACATGTCTAGTGGCTTGTCTTTGTGGCAAGCCAACCCTGGAAACCCCGCCTTGTGTTTTCGTGTACAGAGCAAAATCAAAGCAACAATTTTGTTTGCAAGTGAACTAGCTGTCAAATAAAAATATCTCAAATCGTTTTGCTCCACAGATGCTAGCCATAGTGTTAAAAGCAATTACCTGCCAACTTACATTTTAAGTCTAAGTTTCTCTACGTAGTACAAACAGAGCCTCCTCTCCTGTAAGGAAATGAGCACTATTGATACAGCACTTCCACAGTCCAGCTCCATCCTTCCATCTCACATTTTATCCCAACACCGACCTTTCCAGAGGTGGTGGCATTGACTTTACTTTGCCAGTCTGTCTCATACAGACAATGACAGATGTATGGCTTGTATTTTGTCCGTCATGAGGTATTTATTTCTGACACCTTAAATCAGAGCCTCCTAAGATTCAAGGATTGTTTTATGCAGCAGGACTTGAACTTTTTACAAGAGAGTAAAAAACACTCTTGTGTTGAGATACTGAAACTATCCCGAATTATGGCAATCTTTAATTGCTAAGCATTAGTAAAACCTACAATGATTTGCTATAGCATTTTCAAAGCTCAATACAATAGTTCAGCAGTTAGTCTGCACTTCTGTAGTTATTGCATATTGAGGAAGCAATTTCTGTCTTGGTCTCTTTACTTACAATTTACTTACATTTCCAGTCTATTTCAGCTCCTCATTCACTGTAGTTTAATCCTGCTGCATGTAGCACCACTTTTCCAAATAGTAACTTTGCTGGCAATCATTAGATTTGTGGATTCTCTGGACACAGCAGAGTTGGAGAGATGGTACAGTCCACACCACAGGAAACAGACATAAAAGCCCCAACAAGAAGTACAAGCCTATAAGCTACTCCTTATTGTTCTACTGGACTTTTAAAATCTTAAATTTAACAGAAAAACTGATTTCACTGTGCACAGTCATTTCTAACACAGCACCTCTTCCTCTCTTCATCATTCACAAACAGTTTCATGGACAATCATCATGTCCCTTGGACTCTGAAGAGCTGTGTCTTCAGACATCTGTACATAGCAAGCCCAGGACTCTGTTCCTCACTCATGATGGCAGAGCACAACCATCTCTCCCTCCCAGCACCTGCTCCAGCGAGACAGCTACTCAGAGGATCCATAGGCACATCTAAGCTGGAGGACCAGTGCTACCCCCAGGGTGAGGTAAACTGCCCACTGTAGCTGACTTTACTGCATATTTTCTCCATAAAGGTCCTGACCGGGTCTAAGAACTTGAAGCATTGTGCTGGCCACTCACTGCACACACTGCTCCTGAAACAATTCAAGCACTGTAGTGTTCAGCTCAGTTTTCTGATCAGCATGGTACCTTCCCACAACAATGATATTTAGACTGCAAGATCTCTAAAAGAGATAGAAGGTGGTTTCTCAGTATGTGTGATATAGTTTTACCATACTAACTGGGGTCTTCAGAAGGTCATTTTTAGTAATATGAAAACACATCAAATTCTACAGATTCCCAGGAGAAGGAGAAAATGTGATACAACACCAATTGTGTGTTCAGTGACAGAAATGTCTCTGCCCACACTGCCCAAGAATACCTTGCTAAATTCCAACTGATAGTTGCACCATCTGGTAATACAAGCATTATTTCGTATCTGATGTTTAGACAGTTTGAAAATCTGTTTACAAAGAACAGTTAATGTTCATGCATGCAGTTCTATACCAAATTGGTTTGTCAAGCTCAGAAGACGACAAATACTCAATTATTTATACTTACAAATAATGTTAAATCAATTTGCTCTTCAAAATTACCTCTGTTTTTCACAATGTAGTCTATACACAAGAGTTCCTTTAACTCAATGGATGAATTTATTGTAGGGAAAGCTGAACACTTGTAGTATGACCTCTCCAGTATGTTTCAAATTAGAGGCTAAGGGTGGTTTCATGTTGATAGCTCAGACTTCAGATTTCACAATTTAATTCAGCACCATAAAACACTATTAAAGCCTTGCAGCTTTCCTTTTTAAATTCAAAGTTACAGGCTTTCCAGATCTTGAAAGGTATGCCTCTGCCTTAAACCAGAACCATTTCTAGACTTGCACAGTAAGCAAAGGTAAAAATGGCAAGTCTCTGAGATCTGACTATCAATCTTGACTTTCAATCTACTGGTGCTTTTAGTGACTCTAATGTCAAGAAAAGGATTAGAGTGTTCTTGATTCTTTTACTGCTTAGCCACTGACTTGCTGTATGATTTCTTTGAACCTTCCTCTGCTGTACCATTTGCCATACCCTCTTTGCTGAGAACCTTGGGCAGGCTGTGATGCAGTGCCTTCATAACCAAGCAGGCCCTTTTCTATTTACTGCCAGTTAAACCCTTGGAAAAACTAGATAAATATATTTAACTTGGCCATTATCATTATTATTAAATGAATGCAAAGGAGGAGGTAAGAGACCCAGGATAAAAAAAACCTAATACCCATCAAGAGAAGGTGTCAGAAAATGACCCACAGAAAAGAAAGCGTTTTGGCTTTATTCCTCAGACTAGCAGTTAAGTTTACTCACATAACATGTTTATATATATTAAAAAAATGCTGATGAGCATTGCAATACAAGTATGTTTGGCTCTTGGTAGTGACTTGGAGCCAGAGACATTTATTTTTTGCATTTGAGTGATGTTTTGAACAGCATTTCCTAGTTCAATGTCATTGCACCACAGACAGATATGCCAGCAGGTTAAGTGTTTAAGATTTTAAATCAGGTAAAATGTTACTTTTACAATGAATACATACATAATCAGAGATCAAAAATGGGTTTATTTTTACTATGAATGAAAGATGCTGCATTACATGCTAGTTTATTAATAAACTTCTCTTTTTAAAATGGAATATAATTCAAATTTTCTGACACTGCAGCTGCAATTTGGTAGATTTACTAGCCACATGGATTTACAGTAACAAATTCTTCCATTTTCTTTCCCTTTCTAGTTCACCTTTCTGCCACCCTGATTTATTTCTGCTTCACAGCTGCACCTGAATTATTCTCACTGCACACTTTTCAACATCTTCCTACAGCTGATCCAAAGCAGAAGACTTTTTCTGGGAATATGAAATGAACTAACTCACAGCAACAATACACTACACAGGAGTGGAAAGAAAAATTTACCTTGGAATGGAAAATCAACTCAAACAAACAAACCAACCTAAACACTAGATGTTCAAACATAGAAAAGGTTAAAAATTCTCACATTCCGCCATCAGCAGTCACTGGTGCACACCAATAACTCTCCCACAGATTCTACAGAATTCATCCACCTCCAGTATTTCCAGCACTAATCACCATAAGCAGCAAAAGCTCAGGTTACATAAATGCAGTCACAAGCCCCAGAATTGGTGTTACTGCTGATAAAATTAGTACCTCAGTAGCACAAACATGATCCAAAACACAAACTGATCCAAATAAATAATGAAAAACAGGGTAAGCCAAAGTACAAGAGAACACGAGGGATCAACAAAATGAAATCAACTGGTAAAATAATCATGCCAACTGAGGAAGTCTGCTCTCAGCTTCTTCCCCCTCTAGAGCAGTACAGATGTGAAGGGAGAACTGGGTGCAGTCACAGAGTATGCTTGAACTCCATGGGCTTGTTCAGCCCAGTGCCCCACACAACAGAGCGCTTCCACTCCACAGAGTTACATGGGGATTCACAGTATCACAGTAATGATGAGGCTGGAAAAGACCTTAAAGATCATCCGGTCCAACCTAAAACCAACCAAGTAAACCTAACATCTAACATCTAGATGTTAGATTGTTAGATGCTCAAAACAAAAGAAGCCAGGATGAAACTTTAGCCCTGTGTTTATGTATTAATAACCAAAAAGTTACTTAACCTTGAGCCATAACCTAATGGAATGAGCTTGGACATTGTCTAAGAAAGGGAGCTGAAGTCAAACCATCTAGCTTGTCTTTACTTCCAAGTCACCCTGCCCTGAGCCTGTCTTCATAGCTACTCTAGATGCAACCCATCAACAGCAGGCTCTGACAGACAAGTAAAACATGTAAATTTCAATTACAGGGATGTGCACTTCCAGTGCAGCCCAGCTGCCAGCCACACAGAGATCTGAAGCGATAACAATTAGAAGTGTCACTACACCTTTGAATGCATTTACACTTTCTCCTTTTACTCTCTATTTATTATTAATGGCAACTCAACTAATATCAAGACCCTGGTGTGTTTGGTAGTGTAGGTATACACAAGGACAGCAAGTTCTTGCTCTGAGGAGTTTACTGTCTAATTATAAATGACAGCAGATGGAAGGTAAACATTATGAGCTGTTCTGCTTTTCATCAGAAAATTTAACTCTGCTAACAGTTTTCAACCAGAACGAAACAATTCTCCATTAACTCACGTACCACAGGCGAGACTGGAGGCACATCCTAGTCAATCTTATACACTGTGATGACAGTGGGCACTTCTAAGACAGATAACCATGTTCCTGAAGATTTAGGGCTTTACAAGTCACCACCTGTATGGAGACTTTGCCAGAAGGAAATGAGAAATTTATCTTTATTCAGACAAATCACTCAAGCTTACGTGTAAGCATGCATTTAAATCCACATCCAAACCCATGTCCTTAAAATCAAAGGGCTTAATATGTAAACCCAGCACAAACTTCTGACAGCACTATGCACTTCCTCACATTTTTAGGTATCATTGCTAAGTCAAACAGAAATTAGCTGCTGACCTAAGTTCATATTAATCCATCTGTGAAACCGCAGAATTCAAAGGTAACTGTTACAGATCTCCACAGTAAAGGATTTTGAACCTCTAAGTAATAGTTTGTCCACCTGAGGACTACACTGGCCATTCACCAAGAAATTGTGGTCTTACCTGTTTTCCACACAAACTTTTCATCCATCCTTGCTGCGGTGGCACCATCCACAGACCTATATAAGAGGCACCCAGCTCTGTGCAGCTGGGTCTGAGGTGCACACTGCCATGAGAACTACCTCAACAGGCATCATGGAGGAAAGCACTGGGGACTGAGCTGGAGAGAACAACCCTAAGTGTAGGAACAGCTCTCACACAAAACCATTAGGAAATAGGCAACAATAATACAGAGAGACCACTGTGGCTGTAGCTACAGAAGAGGGTCCAAGTGAGCAAGGTCCTTGTACTAGTTAAGAATACAGCTAAACCTTGCTTCTTAGCTGACAAACACAGCTCCTATGACTGGAGCAGGATGTCTGCCTTCAGCCCTCTTGGAGGCCATATCCCAGTACTGATGTGCATCAGAGAGTTACAAGCTGCACTTTAGATAGAAAAGATTAATATCATGCTGAGACTTCAGCATTTCCTACTGCTTTACAGTAAGATTTGGACTTTGACTGTGCAGATTGTCCTGGAGGACTGCAGGCTCGCTGAGCCCTTCCCAGGGCACTAGGAGGGCCTCCTGCACAGAACCTCATGCTCTCCCTTGTTTGCAAACAACCACCAACCAACCCACAAGTACAAAGGGTGCCAAGCGCCACATGTTGCACTGAAGCCAAGCAGAACCACAGGGTACTCACCACCCCTCAAGGACAAGAGCTCAATTTGCTAATGTGACATACACAATCACAGGCACCACTTCCCAGATTTGACAGAAAATGGGTATATAAAGTTCAGATTTCAAAAAGGGCATGCAGTTGTTTCAGGAAGACAGAAGTACCTAACAAGTTACTGGTTACCAGCCATGTCCATGTAGAAGAAGGGTTATTTATTGCACCACACTGTGGGAATGACTGCATTAGCCGAGTCCTGGGCTGACGATTCTACCACCACTAAATCCACAAACAACTCATGGAACACAGGCAAAGGTCTTTATGGTTCCCTTGTTTCTGAGGCCTACTCAGGGTACCTTTGGCCACTTTCTATAGTTAAGGCAGCTAAGACTATTCTGACCTTCCCTAAGCAATGAGAACACACTGTATATCACACATTGCCAGAAGAGAGATATTTCTCCAGAACTACAGCTACAACCCATCTGTGCCAGCTATAGATACTGCAAAGACTAAATTATTTCTGGTTTTCATTCTCTAACACTCTTGAAAATACATGACAGTTCACATAGGAAGATGCACAAGATCACTCAAGAAGTCTCTGTCTACATGTGTCCTGCTTCCCACAGCGCAGGCACAGGCGGAGACCAGTGCTCTCGCACAATAACACATTCTGACTTCCTGCACTCAGCCTGCCACGTGCACCATGGATTGGCTCTCACCCTCAAGTTGATAGTCCTGAAGTCCAGACAGAGAGTCAAGCTATTGTTCTGGAGTAGTAGGACAAATATGGGGTGTGATTCACCGCACAAAAAGATCAGAAACCATTTTGCTACTGAAAAAGACAAAACACTGACGACATCTAATCCTGCTGTAACTAATATGTTAGGATTCAGCCTAGTCAAAAATAGCCTATGCATCCAATAGCTCTCTTTATTTCATAGCCACAATAAATGGGAAAAACACATATTTCAGACTTCCCCTTCCTCACAAGCAAAGTCCCTTTTGTCCCAGCCAGACTCACAAAAATGTCACATGCAGGGATTGCAAAAAACACTGTATGTTTCCGAGTATGTTGTTGATCCTCCCTCACAAGAACCACCATGGATCAGCTCATGAAGAAAGGAGGCAACGGAATGCCCTGATTCCACTCCTTTCCAGATACTATGCAAAGAAAAAACTTATACCTTCAAAGACAGAGTAAGTATATAAATTACAGGTCCCCTCTTCCAGGTAACATCAGTTAAGACAACTGATGTAGAAAACAGAAGAATAAGATCAAATAACAGCCCGAGGCCTTTTACTACAGTAGTAAATTTGGGAAATATATTATGAAGCCATCCTAGAATCTTCTATTACTTTTGTCAAACAATATTTTAGCCAAGAAAGAGGACAGTGAGTACATGGGCACTGGTGATACCACAGCTGGCTACACAGCAAATAAACAATCAGAAACAGAGGGTGGATCTCAATGACAAGTGCTTTCTATCTCCCACACTGTACTCATGAACTAGATTTGTCTGGGATGCTCCTACCTCAGTTGTAACACACAAACCAGCTCAGAGCAGTCCAGCTCATCACCAGGACTGACCTGGTTCACTTTAGCAGCTGAGCCCTATAAGGGGTTGCTCACCAAAACCATAAAGCAGAGCTGCACTGTGGGATCTGGTGATGCAGGTTAAAGAAGCCACAACTACTTGCTGCCCTGCACTCTCCACTATATCAGTTAGCTGCTGGCAAAAAACCTTCCCCTCTGGCTTTCTTGGGCTTTCAGCATACTCCAAGTAGGGGAAGTGCACCTTGGCTTGCAGAATCATATGCCTGGCCTTCTCATTCAAGTAATGAAGCTTCTAAAGAACTATCGGCAGCAAGTCTGGGCTAACAGCATAAACTGTGTAACGGCAGAATTTAGACGTAAGATGTCTGACTTCTTTCTGGGTCAGGGAGAGTTGATCCTGAATGACTGCTACTGGTTTCAGTAAAAGTTGAATCCATGATCCAACACTTCTGAAAAGCAGCCCAAGACTCACACGAGACCCATGTGAATGGCCTTGGTGTCTGCTGGACACAACACACCCACACCTATCCCAGGAAAGGGCTATCGAGGTATACAGTGTTGGCAATGTGTAAAGGTTTTCCTTAACATATGTCCAGATTTTACATGAATAATTAAGGAACAAAGGAAAAATAAACACATGTTCATGTGCAGCTGGAAAATATGAGTTTAATCCTGCAAACTGAAGAAAGCATCAGATCTTGTCAATGACTTCATACTTGCTGTGGTGTACAAAATATTACATTTCTAAATCCTTTTCCAACAACGTTGTTCTGATCTTCAGTGTGTTTGGCTTTTACAATTGGACAGACACAGTTATGAATGATTTGCATAAGGGACTTTCCCAGGCATGCTTTATAAGCTCACTACAACTTCTGAGATTCTGTCAGTCTTTCTCTGTCTCACAGTAAAGCTTTCAGACTTCTCAGGAACTTGGAACTGTGTGCACAGTACTCTGCTATGAAATGAAAATCTTTCCTATGAAAACCTTGCCAAAATCAGAATATCTGCATCACTGAATCTGCTTTTTTCTCATCCTTATAGTGTCTTTCTCCCACAATTTTAATGTCTTAAGTTCTGCAAGCAACTATGTTTTGGGGAAAAATTAGGAAATGTTCTTTCCAGGCATTTAGCACAGAATTTTTATCTATGTCTATGAGCCCACTGAGAGTTTCACATAAATTCCAATTGCTTTTCCACTCCACTCCTTTTTCCATTCTTGAAGATGGTTGTTACATAAAAGACTGTAGCATTCTGTTTTATGTTTATTTTTTCATGCTAGATATATTACCTATCTGGTGCTATTTTCCTTTGAATGATTTACTGTCATGTGAAGAAGGGGGAATGAAAATGCAAGATTCAAATATGGAAGCAAATACCTAGATAACTATAGGAACACTCCAGTAACTGTGCACCATGAGTTGTTAAATAAAAAGAACAGTATGTGGATCATAATAACTATCTTGTTAGACACACTGAAAGGCTGCTGTGACCTCAGACCTGTGGTGACAGAAGCCAGAATCAGTTAAAATCCGCACAGAATAATGCAGATCCTATTTAAGAATAGAGCCCCCGCTATTAGAAACTCTTCTAGTATTTCCATTCTTGATTGATGTTTGAGTGTTTAATTTTGGCTTTTACTTTTTTTCTTAAAATGTACACTAACTAATGGTTTCACTACAGTCTTAAGAATGGCTTTGTTTCACGTGCAAAGCAAACATTCACAAAGGGTGTGGATTAAAGCCAAACAAGTAAATGTTTTACAGAGATAGCTTAGAATCCACAGCACAAGTAATTTAAATGCAGAAAATCTAACCTCCATGCAGAGATGTCTGTCTTGACTTCTCCATCTTGGGTTTTTATCTATTCTTTTGTTTGCAATTTTATTCAAAACCATAAAGAAATACATGGAAGTGAAGCAATGTTTGCAGCCCCTAAACAAGTTCTGGTTTTCAGGACAATGTTGCTAGTAGTAAGCAGGCTCACTCAAACTGCCATCTACAAGCATGTCAGTGTAAAAAAGGGGGAAGGATGAAAATATGTATCTCAGATTCTCAGCAATTGCTGAAACAGTGGACTATACTTTTCCGTAAGTGTTCACCCAATACTTCAACTGAAAGTAAATGGAAATCGTGATCTCTCAAATGGACATGTATGCCCAGACATCAAAATATCAGAGGAAGGGAAGGTTTCTAACCAAGTTTGTAGAGAAGTACGTGGTCTTTGTTAAAGGTGCAAAGCCACAGGATCCAAACTACAGAGGCAGCACATATTCTGGGCACTTCTCTGGCTGTTTTCATGTGCCCAAAGCAGGTAAGTCTTTGCCAGAGCAGCATATCCCACACACAGCACCAATTCCACCTCCAGAGCCTGGCACTCCACCCTGGGCAGGGGGCAAGGGGTTGGCAGGGTTTAGCAGTGGGAAGGTTCACAGCACCAGGTGGTGGTTGAGCGCAGGCAAGGTACCAGCCCTGAGCCCAGCCATCTGCGCAGGAAGATACACCCATTGTACAGGAGCAGCGACCCGGGCGTGATCTCCCACTGTAAGAAAACTATGCCCTAGATAACAGAGTGGCTCTCTGCTAAGCGAGGAAAAGTAATCACTGGGACAAAACTGTTCATGGCTATATGCTGCGATTTTAAATCTGAGTGGTTATCTTCTCCCTTTAAAAAAGTTTCCAAAAGATTTTTGTTGTTCCTATCTGTGATAGTTTACAGAGAGGAGGGAAAACACAGGCCAGGCAGTAAATCAGCCAACTAACTGATTCAGAGACCATTACCAAATGTTTTTCATTATGAGTATGGCTTCACTAATTTCTGCAATGAATTGTAGGCTATTTCTGGAAGCTTTAAAAATGCATGATGTTTTTGCATTTGAATACTTAACAGTATAGTTATTCCAGTTTATTAAACAAAAAAAAACCCAAGGAATCTTCTTAACTGCAACTGACTTTCATGTCACAAAAGGACCAAGCCAGCACTAAAGCAGCTAAGCAGGAACCCTATTTAAGTCCAGCATGAAGAAAACCTTTCCAACCTCTTACACCAATTAGGATAATCTGGGTCTTTTGATGTTAAAATCCCCAAGAATCATATGGAAATCATAAAAAGCACACTATTTAAAACAGATTCAGAATGCAGATAAAATAATTTCTCCTTCTTAGCATTTCCACCAGAGCTAGGGGCACCATCAGCCAACAAATTCTTTGTAAAGCTTATGTCACTTACACAGCAGTGTTTAGATTGGGCCATGGAGAAGAAGGAGCCAATCTCTAAAAAAAAAAATTTAAAAAGCAGCTGCTCATAAAACAGGGCACCCGGAAGGCAAAGTTGGAACAGGCACCAGGATGACCACCAAAGCCAGCCCCAGCTGCTGTACACAAGTTGCTCCCAACCAGAGGGAAACAGCCTGAACAACTACGCAAACACAATTCACTGGCCAACTTCTGCAGTCTCAGACCTTGGAAGCTTTGGTGGGCTTTGTTCACCCTTGAACACAAACTATCAGCAAGGAAATAATGTGCCTGAATCCATTCAATGTATTTCTTCTTCATACTAGATTATTTATACAGCATATAAACTTCTCTCAAAGTTCTGTTTGCCTTGACAGTTCAAAAAAAAGACCTTGGGCAATGGATGCTTTGCTGGATGCAGAACTGCAAAGCTGAATGGATGTTCATTTTCTTAAATAGAATTCTGATCAACAATAGTTTGCTGCAAAATGCAGTAAGGCAGCCAAACTTTGCCAGAAACACAAACATACATGCACAGTTAAGAGAAAGTAATTTTACAGTATTCTTCCTAACAATATTTTCTGTAACAGGAGAGGTTAAACCTCCTCCTTCTACTATAGGAAACATCAGTGTAGCCTCTGTATGGAACTAGTTGCACACTCCTATTACTCATGTGTAAGATGATGTACAAAACAGCTCGCTCGAGGCAACGGGTCAAAGAATTGGAATAACTGGGGAGCACATGCACAACTCAAGAACCTTACATTGGCATTTGAGTAAATTGAAAACTAAGCAAAACTGTTCATGTTTATACAAGCAACTCGACTTTACTTTAACAGAGGACAAGGGTATGAAACTATGCCCTTATAAAGTAACACTCATCTCTTACTTATCTAACAAAAAGAAACATAGGAGAGGGTCAGAGGCTGCTGAAGGAAAAATATCCAAATGTTATGGCCAGAGAAATGGAAAACAAAAAGTTTAACGCAGACAGGAGTATCTGCAGATAGAGCGTACAAAAACCCCCAAAACCTTAAATATTACTTGTTTTTCTAGAAAGACATGCTCTGAATACTGTTGTCAGTGGCATGCACACCACTGTGAGAACCCGATATTTAAAATGTCAGCTTGACAACCAATAATAGTGATATTAAATAAGGATTAGCTTTAGTTTTAGTACAGCTATAAAAAGAAAATTGGTAGTAGTGTTACTTAGGAATGCGAAATCAGCCTGTCTGACTTACCATCACAATTTTCAGTTAAGTGTTAAGAAATTCTCACACAGGTATTTGTATTTCCTTTTATGTCTTAAGCTAATACTAGAACTATAAATTAATTCTAATTACAACTTCCATAATTCCACAGTACCTGAATTGCTTGCTATTCCTAGTATCTGTAGGAAACGAGCCATGCAGTTCCTGACACAAATATTACTCCTTGTTAGTTTTGCAGTTGAACAATATTCAGCCTGTAACAGAATCCTCCTAGGACTGAAAAGTGCTCTTGTGCACACGGATACACGCACAAAAACAACAACTAAAAGCTAAAAGCAAACTTGCTGAGAACTTCTGGGTCAGCTTTTGACATCACCCATAGGAATGAAATCAGACACCAACCAATGAGGCACCATGAGGCTGGCAGTGCAAAATAAACAAAAGCTCGGCCCAGACCTCTACAATGAGGGAGGGAAGTGGAAGAGACTATTGTTCCAAAAGCTTTTAAATTATGTTGCTTTATTTATTTCTTTTGACAGTGCCTGAATTAAATCTTTAAAAAGGGAAAGGGCCCTCCCCCCCTCCCCAGTTCTGTTAAAACAGAGTTGGGGGCTTTCTTTTGCCCTGTTGCTATTTGTTCCCTTTAACAACGTTTTGTGAGCCCTGTAAAACCAACCGCACTATCCCAGCGCGGCGTGTGGGAAGGCAGCGTTCTTCCCAGCATCTCAGCGCCGGGATATGGTGCCAGATTTTGTGAAAAGCTGGGCAGGCTGGGTGCTAAGCTCTTTACAAAATCTGACCCCTATTTAGGTGCCTTCCAGGAAGCTGAGATCTTTAGAAACCTGGCAACGAGCATTTCAGGAAGCTGTGGCAAGAACTGCCATGAAACCACCTATCTATGCACTCTCTCCAGAAGAAAAGTGTCAGCTCTTTGGTCTTTGTGTCAGGCATTGCAGAACGTGTGCAAGCCCAAACTCCTGCGTGAGACCATGCTTACTTATTCACATGAGCAGGCTGAGGACAATGCCCTGTGCAGCGTCATAGCTGCAGCCAGCGTACAGCCGATGATTCACTTCTTGGACACTCTAACCTGTCACTGAACTCAAAAGATTTAGGATTAGGCTCAGAGTTCACTAAAAGCACACATGGAGAGTTGGGTTTTTTTTTAAATTCAGCTCAGCTGAACAAAGCTAGCTGAATGATTTCAATCCTCTCAGTGCTACCACAAGGAAAAAAAAATTGAACAGGGTAACATACACCCACAGCTCAGACTGGATTTGCTGCCCCTTCCCCATTTCTAGCCATACTGCATGGTCAAGTGTACAAGGATGAGTAAATGCATTCCAGAAGTAAAAGATAAACCCATGGATGCTGGAGTGGTAACAGGTAAAGAATATCAATCATTCTTACATCTTGAATAAGAGACCTTTTTCTACTCTTGCCAAGAAAATTAGTCCTAAGGTACACACAAATAATTACATATTGTGGAACAGTAAATTATTACAAGTGCCACAGAATTCAAGCAGCCCCAAGTTTGAGCCAGGTTTTCAAATGTTTTGCAGATGTTTATGATTTGCTGCAAAACTTTTGTCAAGTTACCCACACAACAGCATTTACTGAATGATTCTGGCACATGGTAATCCATTTTGTCTGTGCAGGTGTTACATTCCAGAAATATTTTGTCTTCGTACAGAAGACTGCTGGAATTCTACTTTAAAAAAAATTATGAAAAAGCCCAGACCCTCTCATCTTGGAGAAGGAAAAAAAACCACACCAGCCCCCACACACCAAACTCCATTCATTTGCCTTTTTCTTTCAGGTAAAAGAAAATCCCTTCTAGATAGAAATCTAGTCAAATTATGCTACAGTTGTCTGGTACTTGTGAAAATGTTGCACAGTGGAAAGTACAGTCCACTACAGTTGAAGCCCCAGGTTGCTTCTGATAAAGATACCAGAGTATCAAGACCCAGGATGTGTTACAGTGGTTGATTTTACTTACTGGAAGCTCAGGGTTCATGGTACAATGTTGTAACCTTGGACTGCAGAAGATGGTCCCTGAAAGAGACTCTGTCCAGAAAGCCCTAGGCAGAGCCACAGTGGGGACCCTGTAGGCACAGAGGCAGAGCTGGTGTTGGCCGTGCCTGCATCTCCACATGCATCCATCACCGTCCCCTCAATTCACTACAAAAGGCACCACATGCACCCGCAACACTCCCTTTTGTCATGAGCTTTTATTCCACACTGTGTGGAGCAGGAAGCAAAACACAAAAAATGGGTTGTGCAGCACTCTGGACCTTCCCTTGACAAGTTGCCTGGAGGCAAAGCAAAATGAAAGCCTTGGGATTTAACAACTTGCCCTTTTAAGCATATGGAAATTAAACACTAAGCCTAAAAAATTTTCCAAGAGCAGATATGAATCCAGATATAACATCACTTTGTAGATATGGAAAAATACAACCAGCTATCTTCAACTTCCTAGACATGCAAGCCACTAAGTTTTCCTTCAGGGTAGGAAAGCAAAAATGAAAATGCCAAAGGATTGTTAACCTTTAGAGACACATTTTAAGAGATAACATGACTGAACCCAGATAAATAAGAATTACATTTAATCAACCTCCCACTCCCTAGCTACACTATCAGAGGAAAAAGTCTACAATTAGGAAAGAAAACAAAAGGAAATTCAGATACCTTAAAGTCACCAAGCTCCCACTCTGTGCTGCACAACTTCCCAATGATACTAAATACTGCCATTCCCATGTGCAGTCCTCCTACCACTCATGAGGAAAAGGGCACATTTAAATGGTTTGGACATCATCTAGATTCAGTTGTTCTCTCATGTAGAGCAAAATTAATCTAAATTTACAATTTAAATAGTTTTCATCAAATCCTTATACCACCTTATTTATTCTGTCAACGAAGATGTTAACATCCATGTGGTAGCTATGACCACTAGTTCACATGCTCCAATACAGTGACTAAGAATTTATAATCCTTTAATCGTTTCTTCTGCAACTACATCTATAGCTCCCTGGCACTAATTTACAAACACAGGCCATGGTGCTTCTAATGGCCAAAATGTTAAACTAAATTCACTGTCACAGTCCATTATCTTCTGCCAAAAGCGACATGAAAGTTGGACGAAGTCTGAAGGTATGTACAACAAGAATCTCAATTTTTTATGTGACAGAGGAGTAGTGATCCAGAATGAGTAACATCTGTTAAAAAGAACTTGATATATATATACTATTAAAATACAGTTCCTTCTACTGAGTACAATTTTTGTTTTTCTAAAGCATTCAGTTATGACAACCACTATTACATTTAGTCTTATTCTGATTTTTTTCTTAAAATGCTACTTTATGCTATACTGAAGCTGTACATACGGCACTATTCAATCTGTGAATTTTTCGGGAGAAATCTAACCATTGAGTGGATAGTTTGACCTGCCCAGGCACCTGTAAGTATATGCTGAAGCCTAATCCTGGGAATTTTTTCCGCCACCAGTAGTATTTTTTTCTGCAAGTTACAGACACAGTTGTCTTCACCTTTCAGCTAGTTCAGTTTATAATTTATTCATAAGAACTTAAGAAAACAATTAGGAATTCATAAAGCAGGAAAGTTTGTTTTCCTCTTTCCACTCATGAATAAAATTGAGATGTGGAATGATAGACTACTGAAGCAATGTAAGAAAGTTTTAAGTACCTGGTGTCCAGAAACAATCAGCACGATACTCTAGCTGTAGATACTTGTTTGTGTAACAGATTGGTCTTGAAAGCAAATATCCCAATATAATTTTTTTCCTTGTATCCCAGAACAACAAATATAGTTAAACCACTAAATTAGTCTTGAAATGCCCTTTTTTTAAATTGAAATCCAACTACAATATATTGCTGCATACAAATCCCATGATACTAAAAGTATCTATTATTTCTGTTAAGAAATGTTATTCCCGATTTTCTAAGGTAAAGAGAATGTCCAAATTTCAAACATGAGTAAACATCTGTAAACAGTAAGAACACCTCTATTTAGAGAAACCCTATTGTGTACAACAATGAGCTCTGGTTAGCAAATGACATTGACCAATAAAACTGAGCCTTTGTTTAGGAAAGTAACTGGAAAGCAAAAATGCAAAACTAGATTACACTTAATTACTTAAATGAAAGTGCTCTGCTTGTTGATTTAAATTGTGATTAAAATCAGGGATTTAAATTAATCCACTGTGGATTGCATAAACATCACCTTACTAAGAGGGAGTAGTAGCTTCACCACCGGAGAAGTCATTGAAGAAAAACATTGTGAGCACAAAGACGGACTAAGGAAGTTCATTAATGGATATTCCTCTGCTGCTTAGACTCTCCAGCTTCTCCACAGAGAGACACAGCAAATGCATTCGTGGGAGGAAGTGCTTACAGGAGTATATGTGCATGAAAACAAGCACAGGTACTATGAGGTAAAATATTGATAATTTTTCATTAAAAGCATAATTTACCTCCTCAAACCTAAATGAAGTAGATTACTCGTGCATTCCAGTTATTCTTACTTGGTTTAGTTCTTAAGTCCCTAGAATAGTCCATCCATACTACTTCTACATTAGCAGAAACATGGAGGCCATTCCTTGGTTAGTTGATATTGGTGTTAACTGATGTCATTTAAATAGAAATATGAAATATTACACTGAAATAGCTTTAGCTCTGCACTCACACCCAACCCTTGTTCCAGCTTCTACCAAGTCCTGAACTCTAGGGAGGTGAATAGCACAAACCAAATACTGCTGAAGGGGATCTACTTAAACTCAGCACTGCCAAGGTGATCAAAATACCAGTATAATAAAAAAGCAGCATAAACTAAGGTACCTGACAATGCCATCTACAGCTTATTCACTCTAAGGGCACTTGTATAATACCTTATATGAGAAGATACTCCCAAACAGCATGATTTAAGTAAAATCACAAATAAGCCTATCTTCTTTCTGCTGTTTATTGTGAAGGATACACTACTCCAGCTTAGCCCACTAGGAAGTACTTTTCTTTTTTTATTTTAAAAGAAAGTCTTTTACAATCCAGTGAGGATGAATCATCAGAAAAACCTTGTCTAGTTGCCAAAAACCTGCCCCTCTTCATTACGAACATAAAGATAAAAGCTCTTACAGTACATTAGCTAGCATACGCCTACACAGACAGTAAATAAATTAATTGTGCCTAGCCTCAAACATCCAGAGAGGTGTAGTAGGAGCTCAGTCCATCTTGTTTCATTAACAAATTAAGCTGTAATAGAGCATCAACAGTTCTCTTATGAACACAAGCTTGGCTGTTGCACACAAAAGTTTTGCAGGTATCACACTTCCTTACATACATGGTAATTCTTCTAATATTTATGTCAGCCTTCATACACTATGTAACACCCAATAAAAATGGTATATGCTAGGAAAAAGAAAATGTTGGGGTAAGCCCGTTATAGGTATTTGGAACACAAGACTGTTTACTAAAGAGGGAATTTGGGGTATGACCCTATTTCACACATGCAAAATTCACCAATTTTTTTGATCTGACAAGACAGGCAAGTCTGTTTGCAAGTGTGAGTGGACTGTGCCTGGCCTGCTATATCCAGGTTCATCTGGAAACAGCAGTACTGGGGAGCACAAGGGATATTTCATACAAATGTATGTAACGTGTCATACAACTCCACAAATGAGACTACAGATAAAAGGAAAGTCATTGCGTTCTAGTACTATACACAGACCAGAGGCCAGAATTACTGGAAATAATCAACGGTTACCATCAAACCTGTGCTACAGATGAACTGTTCTCTTTCTGGAATGCTCACAATCTTTAGCATGAGAAAGTTATACACAACTAACTTGAAAAACAAGTTTAACTCTACTTAGCCACAAGCTAAGATTACACCCTCAAACACACCTTTCTAAGATTTCTTATGAGAGGTTTGTTTGTGCAATCCAGTTAAGGGCAATTTGTTAAAATTGCCCTGTGATTTTCTTTATCCTTTAACAGTATAATTTAAGCAACTTGCATTTTATAAGTTCAAAAAAAATGTTTTTGATAATTACTGATTTTTGTGGTTTTACCTACTGAAAAAATGAGAAACTGTGAAGAAAAGACAGAAAGATAAAGAATTGAAAAGAGACTGAGCTCAGCATATCACAGAATGCAACTTCTAAATGAATGAATGAGGACACAGCATGAGTTAACATCAAATTCAAGGGTTCAAAATAATCTGCAGTCTCTGTTAACTGCCGTTCCAGTTTTTTTGGCTTCTAATCACAAGACTGGGAAAAGCCAGAGAAAACCAAGGCATAGATTCCTCTGGAAGCTAAGTACCACTGCCACCCAACTGCCAGCAGCTCCCACATATCCAAAGCCTCAATGGTCTCTGCAGAGAATTTCATCCTTTGTGCAGGCAGTTGTTACCATTCTTCCCCAGGAACAGCAGGGCATGGCTGTGATGTTCTGGCCAGTTGTCGGCCAAGGCTTCTTTCCAGCTTTGTTCCTCCTTAAGTTTCACTCCATATCTTCAAATAGGGAAGATAATTTTCTTGTGTTCCACCCCAGAAAAAGCACACTGCTGCCACCTGACATTAGTTGTTTTCACATGCCTGCAGAGGCCACTGTTCCTCATGAGGGCTAGAGAGGCATGACCAAAGACACAGACACACACCTTACAGCAGACTGTGGCTCTTTAGTCCCATTGCACATAAAGGGTTTTTTTTCCCCAGAGATCAGTTTTTACAGGCACTGAGGCCAATGCAGACATAGGGGTCTGGACTCATGACACCACCTGATAAATAAATTCAAGGAAGGTTTGGCAGCTCCAGCTATGGGCAGCCAGCCCGTAGGAGAACAGCAGCCACACATCAGATAATGTCACAGCTCACGGCTAACTCACGGCTCCAAATCAATAAACAACCTTCTCATAGCATGCTGCACTAACCATCAGTTTATACGGCTCCTTCGGCAAGCCTCAAAGGCCCTACTAAGGCACAGGACAAACCCTGCCAACCACCATGAGAGGGTCAGGATGTCAGCCAGAGTGAGGATTTATCCCCACCATGGTAATGAGAGTACCCCTAACAGATCAGTGACAGAACCCCGGGACTGTGACTGCACTCGCTGAATGAAGACTGAACTCTGCCCCAGCTCCACAGCACAACCCATCAGAGCCGCCCTGAGCCTCTAAGGCCCACCTGCACACAGCCAAGCACATCAACTTCAGAAAAGAGGCCACTACAGGACCCGTTTTCCCTTTTTTCCCCCCCTTCCTTCTTTTATTGCAGAATTATGCAAATGGTTAATTAGTGCTATGGGTTAATCACATTGCCTGAAGTGTTTCCCCTCTCTCTCATGAATGAACAGGAAGCCAGCCCAGCTTCCCGTTATCCAGCTACCAGCAGTGGCTCGATTAAGCACCATCTTCGGCTGAAGTCAACCACAGCCCATCACACAGACCCATAATGTCTGATGTGTAACTATAGATATCCTTTGTTGTACGGGGTTATTACTTGCCCTTGGGGATAATTGTGCAGGACTTTAGATGAGAGATTTCCATAAAAGGCTGTAAGAGTCACCCAGCTAAAACCACATATAACTCAAGCTAGTTTACCTCTTTGCATTATTTAAATGTCTCTCTTTAATGCGAATGCATCAATTTAAGGGCACCATGCTGCCAGTGCTCCAGGCAGGCAGCTCTCCTCCAGCAACCAAGCACCTCTCAACATAACTGAAGTCTGCATGCATTTCAGAAATGTGCCATTCCTGGGGCCTCCTGGGTGCCAGCAAGCAAAGGTTACATCTGTTGTTCCCTGTGCTGTTGGGAAGCTTCCAGTCCGGGTTACTGCACCCATTTACTTGGTTAAAAGGGGTCAGGTGGTTGTGAGCAGCTATTTGATCCATACAGACACTGAAATCCAACATACTGGCATTTCCAACTGCTGACCATTCTCCTGACTCCAAATGAGCACCTAGATGCCATGAGTAGACCCAAAGAATGTGGAGGAACCACCCTGGCCCTTCCATTCTCCTTTCCTATTCCTGGAGTGCAAAATCAAATTTCCAGCAGCACATGCAGGTAATCAGAGACTTTTCCAAATCACAGCTTGGCCTTACATTTTAAGATTACCATTTTGTATTCCAGGTTTCTTTCTGGTGTGTATTTACACATGGAACACCAGCAAGGTTCAGGTTACAGCAATTAAGGAAATTTAACTAATTTAATGGGGAGAGTGCCTTTTTAAAAATAATTTTGGTTTTAGTGTTAAAAAATGCTAACAGTAATAAAAGAGTGAAGTAGAAATATTTTCATTTGATTGCCTGTTTCTTTCTCTGGCTACATGCACGAACTTGCTTCCTGGTCAAGCGGAATTTGACTGGGTAGTTAAAAATAATTCAGCCATGTACTCAGTCCCTGAGTATCTTGTTTTTATAAGGCATAAAGGTGTCGCCAGTCAGGTTACCTAGGAGTGAAAGCTATGCTTCATAATCTGTAATACTATTGCCCATTACATACCATCTGGTGACACAGTCAACGATAATCTGATTTTTGTCTTTTAAAAACATCACATAGCTATATCATATGGCACGTTCAGCACAGTAAATTACTTATTTAAATGCAGTATTTCTGTGTAGCTTACAAATACACAGACACTCCATTTTATGGAGGGATTTTTGTTATTTGTAGCACCTGTGTCCTTAAGCTGCAGTTTTTATCTTTTTACTATTATACCTGAAATTGTATGATTAAGGAACTAACATATAGCCTAACCAACATTTACTAAGCTGTTGTTGGAACCCAGAGCTTTGCATCTATAGTGGAACAAACAATGAACAAGCTGTTTCATGTCCCAAGAACAGCAATGTTTTATCTCAGTGTCTTTACTAGAAAGACCCTGATATAATTTAATTATAGACAACGTCTGCATCACATTGAATAAGTAATCAAGTATTTCAAGTAGATTCTGGAAGTCTAACCATAAAGAGCTCCTTGCAAGATAATGGTACATCAATACATCTGCAGGCTTGCAGCGGATTTGCTTGTCACTTTATTTTCAGTCTCCAAAAATAATCAAAACAGTGGGTTGCCAAAAGTTTTATCATCAGAAAATAAAAAGAGAATCAATCATGCTGAGCAGAAGAAAGCTCTCACACAATTAACCTGGTGAAGGGAAATAGGCCATCTCTGGTGCTCAGCTCCTCTACCAACTGTTTCAATGGCCACTACATTCTTCAAGGCTAAACAACCTCAAACAGCAATCTCATCCCCTTCTGATGCACAAGACACACCCAGAACATTTTCAAGAGGGGTGGAAAGTAGTAAAAGAAGATTTCTGTGATTTGTAGTCAGGTTCTTCAGGGAAGATCACATATTTCTACACTGTAACATACACACACATCTGTACTTCTGATACAATCACATAATCAACATTCAAATCTAGACAGCTCTTTTTCCATGCAGGATTTTTATTACTTTCTCTTCCTGAAATAACTGACCACTTTCAGGATTTTTTTTTTAATTTCAGAAGTGAAGACTTCATTTTCACCCAACTCTTTAATTACAATTCCAAATAATACTGGTTTTTTTCTTACAGGCCAGCTTTAAAATCAGTCTATCAAGCCCCTGTGACCTTTTGCACTGGCAGGTTTTGTTCCCACTAGAGCCTCAGAGCAATCCAGAGCCAAAGCACATCCCTATAATCATCTCATTTAGTGATACACTTGCATCACTCAACAGAAGTTTCCAAAGTCTCAAGCTTCATTTGGGGAGAGGGAGGCAGCAGTGCTCTGATGAAAGACAATTTCTAGCAATAGTTGGGCAATAGCTCACCAGCAGCCCAACTGCTGGGGTGCCAAACCACGTACCATAGGGAGGGAGGGAACATTTTGAGCGCCGGTGAGCAGAGAGACGGCACAGGAGCCCGAGCTGAAAGGTGATAGGTGCTTCATTGTAGTGCTGCTCTCACACACACTTGGAGAGAACCCGTAAGAGCACCAGACCTCGTTCACAAAGCACAGCAAGTTTGTCTTGTTTCCTTTCCTCCCTGAATCCAATTGTTCCATTTTTGATCATTCTGAGCAGGCTGCCCAGCTGCCTATTGCCCATCAGGTATGTCCTGGTACTAGAAGGAATATGAATAAAGTATTTTACTATCTGGCAAGCATTTTCTTCAATGAAGACATGCTATGAAGCAAGCAATCGTATTTTCAGCTGTGCTGCCTGCCAGAAAAGTGCACAAACTTCTAATAGCAAAGAAATGAGGTCAGTTTGGTCAACTGCCAAAATCAGCACATTTCCTCTTTTGGTTCTGGATGCTGCACCTCTGCACTGCACTATGTGTGACAAGTTGTGAGAGGAAGGTGCAATCTGTCAGAAAAGGAAATAAAAACTAAACCAGNGGGGGAAGGAGGAGAAAATGGAGGAAAAGGGATTAACAATACTTTGGCAATACTTTGATACCGCAGAAAAGTAAACAGTCATCCTGGTAGAGGAATTCATAAGGCTTACAAGAGGTCTGAAGCTTCTGCTTAGGTTGGACTCAAATTTAGCAGATCAGGATTGACCTACAGGAACTTAAGCAACACTCCTAACTTCCCCTGCCTGAAACCCTACCTTGAGCACTTAAAAACTAAGTTTTCCTGGGTTGGGAATGTCTTTGCAGTAGAACAAAGCGTGGAACAGTGTATTTTGGATGTTAATTTGGGTCTCTTAATGCTAACGCAGCATGAACTAAAATGACAGTAGTAAGATGAATAATAATAGTAATTATTTCTCAGCTTTTATTTTCAAGCTAATGTCTACCAAAAAGTGTTAGAGAAGTTTCTCATCGTGGCAACTACTATATTTATGTGCATAATTTACAAGCAGCTCATCTGAATAATTTGAATTTTTTATTAAGATTATTTACTCATTTTCCACTGAGAAGCCTTTAGATACTGACTCACACTTAGCCTTGCAGGGAAAAGTGCCAAGCATTTGTTTTTCTTATGTCTCCAGTAGTTACTTGACTCCTGCATTAAAGTCAGCAAAGCCAAAACTGAATAGGAACAATCTTAATTTAATTATTAAATACATTTCAAACTTCACTGTGATTTTAAAAAGATCTTTCATGTGGAGTAGTGGAAATCTGCCAAGTAAATCTTAAAAAATGTATGTAATCCTTTCTCCCCAGCCCTTTTTTCTTTCACCCTCTCTCAAAAGCAAGTTAGGTGAACCCAAATCCAGCAAAACTAGGGTAAGCTAGTTTCACTTCAGGTTTGCTAGGAAAAAAGTTACCAGGGCATCATGCCAAGTGTGCCACTTTTGAGATAAATATGACTTTCTTTCAGGACATTTTTATGAGGGGCACAGCAAGAGCCTCATGTACTATAGCAATTCAACTGCAGATTTAGCAATGCAGCAGCTGCCACCGCTTCATTATAAACAACAGTTCCCTCTGAAGTTCTCTTAAGAAGTTTACAAAGGGGACAGTGTATTTATCTGACGTCTGTTACAGTGGTGTGGAGATACACAGATGGCCTTTGCCTCTCAGCTCCAGCATCACACAGAGCCAAATACAGCTCTACAGACAGGGTTAGACCTTAAATTTGCCTGTTCTTTTCCTGATGACACTTCCCCTCATCTATTTGATGATCAGAGCCAACTTACTTTCCTTGGGAGAGTCAGATTGGCAGCTGAACTACAGTACAAAGAGGAAACATGTGAAGTATGAAAACATTCTTATAAGCTCTCACAGGAAAAGGATGTAGCTAACAATAAGAGAATACTGCATTTCTCTGCCAAATTTTATCACACACGAGTATGCATTTCCAAATCTTATGCTTACATCAGTTAAATATCAGCAGTGCTACATCTACAGGATACATATTCTGAAATACCCTTCCTAAAAGACACATAGTAAGTCAGTTCTGGAGGTTTGTTTTTGAGGTCAGTAATACACAGATATATCAACTACCACCTCACTTAACTCAGGTCCGACCTGAGTGCTGGTAGTCACAAAGTAAACCACCACTGCCTGACCAGTCCCACGAATGATCTCTCAGGAAACACCTCCGTAAGCCGCTCAGGCAAGGCTATCACAGACTGCTTGAAGCAAGCTTCATTCACCAGATCCTCACCCATAGTATTGTTGGCCTGGCCTCCTGCCAAGCACAAATACTGTTTGCTGCACAGTTGGAAGGCTAATTACTTAAGGTTTGTCCTTCCTCCTCTGGGGTTGTTCCCAGCACTTCTTCAGTTTTGCAGAGCTGGTACAGTAAAGCCGAAGAGCTGATAAAAGTATGGTCTGGGCATGGCTTTGAACTGCTTGCCTTTGCTCGGCTTAGCAGCCATATCATTTGCGGTTTCATTCAAAAGCTGCAGCTCTGACTTGTTCTGGCAAAATTTCACGGCTTTCAGTACCTTTCCAGCGAGCAATCAAAGAGCTTTCTGATGGCCCACTCCTAGTCCAAGCATTATTCCCAGAAATGCAACAGCCAGCAGAGACCTATTGAACTTTGATATCAGGACAGCTGGTTCTGACTCATTACTCATTTCATTCACCCATGGACATTTCTGCCAAACAGGCAGCACAGGTGACTTCTCCTTCACACAGGCTGCTGCACAGACATCTGCAGGCAGCTATGAGTTTTGGTGTCTAATGGGTAGAAGCTATGCCCAGGTCACTGCTTGCACCCAATTTTACAAATGCAAAAGAAAGAAAACCTCTGGCAGGTCATTTCAGAGGGATCTGTAACCTGCCTTTCCCTTACAGATCTGGAATTGCTGCATACAATAAAAACAGTCTGTTCATCATAAAGCATGCTCAGAGATTTTATGTCCTAAATTATGACTATGATTGTTTCACTTGTTTGGTGGACCATGAGTGCATTGGAAAGGCTAAATTACTGTTAGTATACCCCGAAGTAAGGATTTCTTAACTATTATTTGAATTAGAAGGAAAACTAAAAGACTAGTCCTCAGTAAGACATTTCAAGAGCTCATTCTGCGTGAAGCCTTAAATACTGACTGGGTAGTTCTTCTGGTCTTGCGATACACCAGCCTCAGCATGTTACTTTAGAGAAGAATCAGCTCTTCTACAAGTATGAAGACCTATGCATCAGTTTCAATGCTTAAAAATGTCTCTTTACATATATTTTCATAATAAAGCACTTTATAACTATTACCCAATTACTGCTTACAGCATTAAGTAATAATGTATTATTACAGAAGGGAACAAATCATGAAATCTGAAATACTTATTCTGCTTTTGAGTAGGCGCTCTCATATTAATTAATTATGAGACTTAATTACACTCAATCTCACTACTCCAAGCCAATTACAGAAAATTGTGTAAAGCAAAGTAGTAGTGAAGTCTCTATCTCAAGAGACAATTACTTACATTGACAGCACTTTCCACTAAGGTATATAAAAGGACTTTGCAAATATTACCTCTCCCATCCAAAGGAAAATTATGGCTTCCCTAGCCACCCCTACTCTAAGTAATGAAAACTTCCTTGCTTCCTCACTCAACTCCAGAAACCAAATGCAAATCTCTGCTCCCTGAATTGTGCTTCAATCACATGAAGCAATTAAAAAAAAATCCCCAGGCATGTTAAAAATCACCAGATTAGAAGAGCTCTAATCCAATGACTTTAAACATGGGTTACTAAGAATAAATACAATGCTATCTACTTACATAAGTTGCAAAGTGTTTTTAAGCTATTTATTTTGAATCTAGAGCAGTTTTATTTACTGAAGTTCAGCCCACAAGGGGAATAGTAAATCCTTCAAACATTACCTCAGAAGTTTTTGTTCAACTTAAGTATCTATGAGCACTTCCGCACCCTAGGTTAAAACATTAATTCATGATTTCCGACAGCACTCAGACACAGGGATTCATGACACATTTCAATGCCTTCAACAGCACAAACCTCCCTTGGGGAACCTTTCTCCTACATCCAAGCCATGGATGGCTCTTACTAACAGGTACTAAGCCAAGGAAAATTGGCCTTTTTCTATTAATACCAACCAATTTTCCCATAAAATCTGCACATTTAAGAGCAGAGGGAAAATGAGAACAATTACCATCTTTGGCAGTTTGTCTAAAGAGAGCTATGAACTCAAGTAAATTTACTTGATTAGAACTGGGGAGAGACATTGAACTGACAAATATTAATCTGAATTTTCCTTAATTTCTTCTAAAAGATTATTTGTGAACAAAGGTGTAAGTTGAGGAAGCTACATTCATTTATGACTTTGACTTCTTTGGAGCCAAAATTTCCCCCCAGTCTTCACAGTTATGACATTCTGTGTTCAATCTGGCCAATTCAAGTAGAATATTCAGTCTGTGCTTCTCACAATTATGCCTTGTTTGCATCACACCATAGCAAGTGTGCTACAAGAGTTTCACACACTGGAATCTACAACACAGCATAGTTTCAACACTCTCCAGTTGTCCAAACCAGGCTCATGGCATGGCAGCAGAATTAAATACAATGGGATCTGGCAGGCTGCATTCACAGGACTATGTTGTAAAATGGGGAAAAACAAACATCAACATTTTGACTGTTGGTTACAACTTTTTTAAACACTCTTCACAGAAAACCTCACTGTGCCTGTAAAAATTTACAGGTGCTTAAAGTTAAATCAGGCATCTTTCAAATACTGATAGTAGGAATGTTCTTTAGTGAAAACAGCTCACTAAGCATCAAAAATTTATCAAATACTTAAAGTACCCAGTCCTCCTAACTCAGACTATGACCTCCAAGCTTCAGAACTGACACTTGCCTTGAAGACGCTAACTATAAATCGCAAGCACAGCACTGAGGCTTGAACCTACATCTACTGGTGTGTAATAGTTTAGGGAGAGGGTCAAAATCAGTTTGGGTTGGTGCTTGTAATTCTAGCACAACAACTAGCTCTCACCAAGAGCTCAACAGGCAATGAAGCAACTTTGCTAAATAGACAACAGTTTATTGAACCCATCAACAATAAGGAAAAAAAAACCCCAAATAAGTAAAAGATTCAAAAAGATAAAACAAACTGTTATCACAATATCTTTACACATGGGAGACAGCTACCACATCAGGTTTTGACCTTAGATGAGAGCTCTGTGACAAGAGAGGGTACACCAACACTCATAACCACAAAAGCCACTACAGACACACTCACACTCCACTTTCCAGAAGAGGAGGGGGGAAGGTGGAATAGACATTTGGTGCTTATAGAAAAGTTCCTTTTCCTGATCCCCATGCAGACATCAGCACTCTGTGACATCTCTGGCATAATTCTAGCTCCAGTTGACTCAGGGCTCTTCTTTGAGGCTATAGCAGCATCCAGTGTAGAGGATACAACAGGGTTCCAGACTCTCTGTTTGCCAAACCTCTTATTAGAGGTTTCTCTCAGTCTGTCTCAGTGGCAGAGTATACAGGATCTTTGCCAGTCCAGTGGAGACAAAGCGCTGACCCAGTAGCGCTGGTCACGTCGCAAGGGCTTTCCATGGGCCTTGCAGAACCTTTCTTTCTTCACCCCTCTGGTCAAACACCAAGGGAGGGTTAAGAGCTCACCTCTGTCTGGCATGTTCAAAAGGTGTTTAGACTGTAGTGTGGCTTTGGAGAAGTTGTCCTTACTGTGGCCGACTGCCAAGGATAGGAATGAGTTGGTGCTAGCTTTTCTGTATCTGATCCCTCAGTGAAAGAGGAGGGGGCTGCAGGTTCACCCCCCACAGAAGGGGGTTTGCAGATACAGAGAACACCTTGCCTCTACAGCCTCTCTGCATTCAAGCTCCCATGCAAAAGAGGGCTGTGGCTATCCCTGCAGGAGAGCTGCAGCTGGGCTGGGACTTCTTTTGGCTTCCACCCTTCAGTGGCAAGGGGTTGAGAGACTGAGAGCCATTGCTTGCTCCCCCCACACACCTCAGGGGGAGCTCTCTGTCTCTCAAGACATGTCACTGCAGACGAAGGAAAAAGGCCAAGATGGTGCAGAAGACGATGAAAAGAGGAGGAAGAAGCAGGAAGTACCTTCCCTTCATGGACTCTGTCCACGAATCACCTGTAGAGTGCACACACTGGAGGTCTGCTAGGAAAGCTACCCCCAGCTTCAAAATAAAATGCCTTTTCAACATAAAAGCACCCAAATTAATATTTTAAAATTTGGTAGAACATGGTGCTAAGAACAGTATTAGTGACAGAGTCATTTTCCATGTTTATAATACTAAACCCTGAGCTCAATTATTATATTTAGTGCCTAGGACAGCAACACTTCCTACCCAGTACCCATCATCAGTCCTCACAAGTAATTGCACACCAGTGACCTTCAGAGAAGACCATGGAAATTTTAGCACTGTACAACTCGACTACATTTCATACAACAGTGCTCCATAACTACTTCTTATTATAAAAGAAAACAAACACATGTTTACAGAGGGGTAGTTGAGCCAACTGTACTGTTTTTTATTCTTGCAAATTATAAATATTTCACAAGGTTTGCAACACACAAAACATTTTGCAGCCTTAATACAAAAAAAATGTTTCTAAGAGTCACATTAGTGTCAAGCATGAACAGAAAATATTCCCCTAAGTCATAATGGTATGGTTATGCAGTATGCTATTGAATTCTCTTCACTTAAGTTCTTTTCACAGAATCATCCAGGTTGGAAAAGACCCTTGTGGATCATTGAGTCCAACCCTTTTCCTTTTAGTTAGGACTCTGTGATAGAAATTCAGCTGTATAAAGTCAACTAACTGAAACTGTGGTTCTATAACTAAGGAATTGGACCTATAAGATGAAGCAAATGAAGGAAAGAACAACACTTCCATGCATCAGACAGTGCCTAAAGAGAGGTCTAGCAGTCATGGTCTGTGTCTTCTATCTTGCTGGTTTGCCCACTTTGAGACGTCTTCATCCTGCTTACGTTCTGCCTCACTCCCTTTCTCTTAATTTTAAGAAAATGCTACGACTCAGCACATTTCTTCTGAGTTCCTTGCTCCTTTCCAAACCAAAGGGTTTACAAAAATAATTACTGCTTAGCTATTCTGATTTCTAACTGGCATACTAATGCAAGCATAACCTAAGTCAGGACAAATCTACTTTCTCCCTGCATCCCAAATGAAATGACTTGTCATGCCAAAGATGTCAATGCTAAACTCGGAAGTTGCCAGACTCAAGTAACCCAGCAGAACAAAACTGGAGATCAAGCTTTCTTGCAAATCATAAAATCATTAGGGAGAGCAAGGGACCTCAAAAGATCATCTAGTCCAGTCCCCCTGCTACAGCAGGATCACCTAGACAAAGTCTAGTCTCCAGAGAAGGAGATTCCACAACCCCCTTGGGCAGCCTGTTCCAATGCTCCATTACCCTCACTGAGAAGAGGTTTCTTCTAATATCTATATGGAACCTCCTATGTTCCATCTTGTACCCATTGCCCCTTGTCCTATCACTAGATGACCATGAGAAGAGTCTGTCTCCATCCTCCTGACACCCATCCTCACCCCGCTCAATTTTCCACAACTGATGAAAAAGCTTTTCATCACAGCGAATTTCACACAGCTCAGGCACTGCAGTTAATTTCACCAAAAGCAGTTACAACTGGTTTTACCATGGCAATCCTGTTTCAAACCTTTTTTGGTTAAAGGATTTGTAACCTATATTGCAAATGACAGTAAAATTATCTAAAACTCATCAACAGTGCTTTGCTTTCAAGAATTACCTACACGTTGAACTAATATCTCCAAAGCAATTCAGAGCTCTGTAACAGTCACTGTGGTACTACCATATGGTGGTTTGCTACTGCGGCTCTTTTAAGAAGTTCACGATTTTTTTTTTTAGTTGATAAATTTATTACTGCCCAATTTCATACTTTTTCTCATTTCTACAATACACCAAAAGAAACATGAAGTGAAACCAGCTTCACTGCAATGAAGAAGGGCTCTCATCAATTGATTCACTTTGCTGCATCATCACAAATGCACAGAGCGCACAAACTAGTGCAGAAATACATAAAGTGATGCTACAACATAGCCAGCACAATCAAAAAAAAATCTCATTTCCTGTAGAAGTGTAGGCTACAAATCAGAATGACTGTACACACATTACTACAAAGTTGTGAGCAAGTCTACAATTTGGAGACAACAACTCTGCTCTGTTTGAAACTAGTTTCAAAATTCCCATTGATTTTGTTGATACCTCGGGCTTAGATAATCCTGAGACCTGATCACAGAACATAACAGACATGCCTGGAAGGACCTGCTACATCTTGAAGCAAAAAGGAGTTACATAACAAATGCAAAGACAACAGATGAGCCTCTCTTCTCCCAGCCAGGAAAGCTTTTATTGCCATCTCTTCAACACTTTCACTTCTGCCAGAACTCTCCTCTGTCCACGTGGTCCTTCCAGCTGTCCCAAGTGTCTCCTCAGACAGCACTGCTGAGCAGGCATAGTGTGGATTAAACAGTATTAGATGTTCTTTCTGTCATTTTGTTTTTGACAATTTAGAAAATTACTGTGAAATTTTTTTACTGAGGTGAAGGAGATGTTACAGAAAAACCAAAGGGTCTTCAAGATCAGAATCTTTCAGAAGCTCTGCAATCTTTAGCATGCCTTCATGACTGTGTATGTGCATGAGCACGCTCATATACATTAAGATTAAAATCATCTTTTGGAGATGGCTCACAAAAATAAAAACCCAAACATGTTCACCAGGAAGAGTCTGTTTAATGCAGAATTGAAGCAAGGCTCTTTAATTTGCATAGATCACTTACAGCTACAGCAATTCATTAAATTCTCCCATAAAAAATCATGCTGTATTGTGTCTAAAGCAACACATTCCTTGCAGATCACAGTGCCTTTCTCATGCTGTTAATAAGATAATCTGTTACATGAGGCTTACAAATCCATTTAAATTGATTTTAATTAATTAATCAATCACTAGCCACTGATGACTTGGTCTACAGACAGCAAGCAATTCAAAACCCTAGGCCTCTAATACCAAACCAAAACCCACATTAGAGCAACAGGACATCTCCGTGATCAATGTAACACACAGATGTTCAGTTCATACACATTTTAAGTGTATGAACATGATCAAAATGCATCTCCAGATCTTAGGCATTGCAACTCCCGTATTCAGGACTGTTCCTCTAGGAAAACAATATTAAATCATTTACATTTCTTTGCAAGTGGAATAAATGAGATAAAGCAGAACCATAATCTGCTTGTAAACTTCTAGATGCTTATTCCACTTTAAGGTTTTTATTGTGTCTTAAACAATCAGTTGTTTAACATTAATTAATAGGAGATTGCACTTCATATGGTCACAAACCTGAACAATGCCTTTTGTGTTTGCTTTGATCCTGTGAAAATTCACTGCTATTCTCCACTGGTGAAGTGCTTAAATATTCCCTTAAGCAGAAAACAAGAATGAAGAAAGATTTCTGTCCCAAAAGCAGCATGCAGAACATCCTTGTTATTTCAGTAAGTTAATTATTGTAATTATTGTTATTACAAAAAGTTAATTACAACGTAGTTAAGTTAAATCCACAATAGGTGGTGTGATGCTGAACACCACAATCTAAAAAACATAAGCATCTGGCTCCTCATAACAGAGCGGACACATCTGAATAAGGCTGCTTCTCCTGTGTACACAAACAGCTGGTGCTCTAGCACACATCTGTGAATAGCATGACTTCAGCTAGCCAAGGTGAAGGAAGAAATAATGCATTGCTTCTCCAGGAGCCTCTTTCCTGGATGTAAGCATCAGCCCTTCTTTCAAAAGCTGCTCCTTTTTCTTAAAACGTGACAGAAAACGAAGGGTGAGACAAGCCAGCTTCCCTCCAAATCAGGCTCACTGTTTATATAGCTGCACTGTGCTAAGCCCCAGCCACTGCTCACGTGATGCTCTGCACAGATCTCTGCTTGTCTGGGACGTGACTTTGCACCAAAGTCTCTTTGATGCAGATTTCAATTCTTCTGTGGAGAAACTTGGTATCAAAAACTGAGACCTCCACTAAATTCCTATAAAAGAGGAACTGAAGCTATGAGAATTTCAGTTATGGATACACAGAATAACAGAATGTTAGGGATTGGAAGGGATCTTGAAAGATCAGCTAGCCCAATTCCCCTGCCAGAGGAGGATCACCTAGATCCAGTCACACAGGAACACGTCCAGGCAGGTTGTAAACATTTCCAAAGAAGGAGACTCCACAACCTCTGTGGACAGACCATTCCAGTGCTTTGTCCCCTTCACCGTGAAAAGGTTCCTTCTCATATTTATGTGGAGCCTCCTATGTTCCAGTTTACACTCACTGCCCCTTGTCCTATCATTGGATGATACCAAGCAGAGCCTAGCTTCAACCTCCTGACACCTACCCTTTCCATACTTATAACATTAATGAGATGGCTGCTCAGTCTCCTTTTTTCCAAGCTAAACAGATCCCGCTCCCTCAGCCCTTCCTCATAAGGAAGATTATCCACTCCATCATCTTTGGGGCTCTGTGCTGGACTCTCTCAAGCACGTCTGTGTCCTCCTTGAACTTATGGGCCCAGAACTGGACACAATATTCCAGATACAGTCTCAGTAGGACATAGTAGAGGGGAGAACATATCTTGATCTACCAACTTGCTTAAATGCTATCTGCACCTTCAATAGCATTACATTAAGTATTCTAAGGCAATCAGCAGAGCAACTGGGCTGGGTGCTTGCTGCCATGCCAAGAGTCCCAGCAACCCACCTCAGGCACAGCTTCTTGATGACAAAACACATCCAGGGACCTGTCCCTGGTTAGATGTTACCAGTCACTCTACAGGGGAAAAAAAAGAGTTCACATGGGCCATCAGTAAAGTGCCATGAAAACTCTGACACAAACCAGGGGAGTTGTTTCTTCTTCTCCAAGGGCAATCTCATCTATAACTCAAAACCGTCCCCCAGAGCAGGGGACTGAGCAAGGGATCAAATCTCTCCTGGTCTTTCCACTGGGCATGTTACACAGACAGTGGGAGTAACTGAGAAAATTCTATTACAGAAACAAGTCTCCACATGAGAAGGAATTCTGCATTCTGCTGCCTTAAAGATGGTCTGTGTTCCCCCTACTTTCCACAGCTACCAATCCTCTTCTGTGCTGCCTGAGAAACACAAGGCTCAAGCAGCACCACACTGGGCACCATTATGTGATCACCTGTCCCAGCCATTTGACTCCAAAATTCCGAGCGGCCGTTACACTGATGTCATTTACCGACACTGAACTGCACCAGCTAAGAAAAAAATCCAACTTGTAGCTGACTTGATTAAAGCTATTTCACATGCTGTGTAATACAAGAGTTCTTGTTGCCTAACATGCAACAACCCTTCTGGCTGTTTAAATGAAGAGCTCTGCATTTGCTTTTAATCAATACTGCATATACAGTTTAACCAATGCTGTCAGAATTAGCTTCTTAATGCAATGTCTTACTAATTTATTGCTCTCAATACTCATGCTCTTCCTCGTTTGTCATGATTTTTTTGGAGAGAAGAATAAAAAGAACAATTAAAGAAAGAAGGTTTGGCTTTTTATGTGCTAATTAATTAGAAGGCTAAAGTAACTTGAGAGTAAGCATGAGACACCTAACTGTTTTTCATAATGTGTAAGAAAAACATAAATGGTTGAATACCTTCCAGGTGTAAACACATTAAAGTTAACGTTGTACCAAACCTGAATCTGGCCCAGCCAGTTCCAGAGAGTAAATAGAGCATCCTCTCACATGGGTGTCCCACTGAAGACACTCCATGTTTAGAGAAAGGTTCTGCAGTGAGTAGTGCCCCACTGACACACAGATAATCAACCTGGCCTTCATTATGAGTAGGCAAACAGTTTTCACTACAATAAAAGGGAGACTGCAAAACAAATCATGTGTTTTTACTTTACAAGTTCCAAGTTTGGGATGGGTTTTGTTGTTTTTCTCAGCTGCTGAAACAGAATAAAAATAGTTTGTTGCACAAGCTTAAAACAAAGTAACTGCTAGACAAACAAATTTACTCTTATGCTTTCAGTTAATTGTTCCTGTTACTCTTCAGGAGTTGGATGGTATCACTAAAATCTTCCCCTTTTCTAGTAAACTGATTAGATGGCTTTTGCCCAGTAACTGTGCCATAAAATGTTCCCTCTATTTCATATTCTGAATATCACTGCTGGAAAATGTACTGCAGCACAGAATGCAGTATATGCCAATACATCCTGACATTCAAATCAAGACCACAAATTATAAACAGTTTCAGCAAATTGACTTGAGTGCCTTTGTTCCTCAGACATACATCTTCCTATTGCTTACAAAAGCAGCATATACTAACCACTAACACTGCTATAGCCAGTACTGGGAAAGGAAGTTATTGAAGCCTGGATTTCCTGCTTTCAGTCGTAGCCAAGAACTGTGAGGCTTGCAGAGGTTTCAGGAACTGACTCATCTAATGATTCATGGATAAGATACTGGTTTTAATATATTTCTGATCATAAGACTCCAACTTGAGAAACAGTGATGCTTAATTTCTATTTTAAAGGTTTTTTTAAAAGTACATAAATCAAGTAAACAAATACTGTCATGGGACACTGGCTAATAATTATAGATGTGTTTTACAGTGCACACAAGCTTTAAAAGCTCCTGTGTTAAAATTCTCTTGAATTTCCAGGAAGTTTAACAATGAATTCAAACCGTCAAAACCCTGAGTACTTCTGCTGCAATCCTGATACAGCTGAAATCCAAGCACAGGACAGATGGTATATCAACTGCATTTTTAGTTATGCCCATAAGTACACGTATCTCCTGCTACATATTAATCAATGAATCCTAGTGGTTTCCTCAGCTGTCTGTACCTAGTACCATCAAAAGATCGGCTGGTAACAATACCCTCAGGTATTTGAAACAATAGGAAAGTTTTGTTTCAGGGGTGACTGGAGCTGCATAGGTCAATCATAAAGCAATAACCACCAGTGAATCGTAAGGGCTGACAAACAAGCATTTTTTGTTAATTCCGAATTCACAGCCTGCCATTTTTCCATGTCGAGTTATTCCAGAGGGAAGCATGCCTTCCAGTGCAACAAAATGTTTTTTGCCCTCAACACAAATCTCATCAGTATGCTGTAACTTCGACTGCCAGGCTCTTGCACCTAAAAAATAGCTTTTGATAGAAGCTTAGTTCTGCTAGGCTCATGTGTGGAAAAGTACTGGTTTACTTTTTAATTTCAGAACTGCAAGTTGCAGCTACTCACACAGCATGTACAGTGTTGGGGAGGGAGGGGGATATAAGCATGTCTATATTTCACCATGTGCACAGCTAGCACAAAAAAGAAAAACAAAATGCATGTTCCTTGGAAAAATAAAAAAAGAAAAAACCCAGCAGTTAAAACAGTTGACAAGAAAAGGCCAAAGTGCGCTCAGTGGCTGGCAGTCATTTTATGGCTATAGTCCTACAGCAGATTTACTTAGATGACGTCAGTGGCTCCAATCCAGCTTTTCTTTGGTAGCATTTACCACTAGCCTCTTGAAGCCTCCACTATGCTACAGAGCAGTAGACCATAATCAAAATTCCCTTTGTGAAATAGAGTTTACCTCAGGGCACAGAAGCATTGCTAGTTGAATTGCAGGCACTTCACCCTGTACTGCATGCCCAGAAATAAATAACCTACAATACTGTACTTTTCTTAATACAGAAGAACCATTAAAAGCAGCCTGCTACCTNAAAAAAAAAAAAAAAAAGAGTTCTTTAATTTGTTTCCAACATCTCAGAGGCCAGAATATTAGTTAATTTTCCAAGCAACCAAGAACTATGATAATTCTACTACCCTTCAGATTTCTTTCTATTCTTTCTGGAAATTTTGGAGGACAAAAGTTACTTCAAAGGTCATTGTTTTACTACCAAATAATATTACTAATGCTAGAGGCTAAAGTGGATTGATACAGGAAGCTGCATGTTTTCAAACTGTCTTTCAAACACAACCCTTTAACAGCTTATCTATAGCCAGTCAGTAAGCATTTGGTAAATATGCCAAGAACAAAGCAAGAAAGTACTGTGCATAAATAATCATCAATTTAAAGACTAAAATACACATTAGTGCGCTATGGATTTCCTATCACAAAACAATGACTGGAACCAATGAAACACTAGTAAAGTCAAACCAAGCAGATAGCAAATTAACAAAAACTTCAGACTCTTAAAAAAACTTCAGTGCCTGATCAAAAAACCCAAACACCATAACCATATGAAAGATGCATCTTATTATACTAAATGAACATAATTTGTTATGTTTTAATGGCCCAGTCAGTCCATAGAAACTATACTCAGTATGGGTGATAACTAGATACATTACCAGACAGAAAATTGCCTCTCACAGCTTAGAACTTGGAAATTACTTATAGATAAGACACACACGCCTCACA
This sequence comes from Upupa epops, assembly GCA_013397515.1. Taxonomy (NCBI): domain Eukaryota; kingdom Metazoa; phylum Chordata; class Aves; order Bucerotiformes; family Upupidae; genus Upupa; species Upupa epops. Next base: position 497,191 of record VZRI01011084.1, on the reverse strand, counting down.
AAAAACTGGACACCTCAATACTTCTATGTTTCCAGCCTCTTCATTTACCTTTCTGTCCAATGACAGCAGAATAAGAGATGACAACTCTAATCTGCAGTGAGCCAGAAGACAACATTCTATTAGCATCCAACTACATGAGTCACACCACAGACCTGAACTCTAAATCTGAATTTAAAATATTCAAAATTTGAGGTGACCCCCAAACTCTAAGCTCTAAGAGAACAGACACTAGCACTTCATGTCCCTGCAGAGAAACTAAAAGCCTCTGTATACAGGTTTAGGAGCCAAGCCAAGGGAGGAAAACCTTCCTTATTTTCTGCAGGTGTGTGTGTTGACTTAGGCTCAGCAGTGAGCATCACCTCTCTTCACTGCCCACCTAGCTGGCCTATAGGTGCTCTGGCAGCTCCTGCACTCTTCTATGTAGTTCACCTGGGTGGACTTCAGTAGGACATTAAAGAATGGCCAGGGTTCTTGACTGTTATGTTACTCTATTCCAAAAGGACAGGAAAGAAATGTTCTTAGCCCTTTCATTACTGAGTAAGTGGTGTCAGCAAACAGATTGAGAAGAGGATGGTGGTCCTTTACCAGCAAATCTGGTCATTAAGGGTCCTGAACACAAAAGGCACTGTACAATCACAAGTGGTCCTTTCTTTCCAAAAGACAAGGAGGGAGCAGAAGCAACATCACTGTTAGGATGAACAGAGACCTACAGCAAGACAACATCCATGAGCAGCAGCAGAAGAGACAGGATAAGGAGAACCTAGCAGGACAAAAAGCAAATGGAGGCAAACAAAAAGCCATCATGATCCAAAGAAAAGAGAGTCTACTTGAGGTCTGCCCAAGAACAAGCAAGAGTATACCCAAAGAAAGAGGAGTGTCTAAACAACCACAGACAGATGTGATGCCCTGTGAGGAACAGAGATGGAGCCTGCAGGGCAGAAGACACAGGAATGTGCTGCAAGGTCAGAGAGCAACAGACAGATCCAACCCTAAGGGCATCACTGCAATACAAAATGAAGACTGTATTTATGGTTTGAGACTTTTCCTGCAACAAGATAATTACAGCCGAAGAGAGGCGGGGGTAAGGGAAAGAGAGATTAAGAAACGTCCATTAAACCTCCAAGTCTTCTATAAGACTTTCAGTCATAGAGAAGGCAGCAATTTCAAAGTATAAATCTTCAAAAGATTCTGGCAGCAGACACAGTTCTTTTTAAAGAAAAAAATAAATAAATTTTCAAGAATAAAGGTAAAATCAGGGATGTGGAAAATGAGACTGTTCCCAGAGTTTTGACTTTTATTTTAAGCTGTATATCAAATCCAGGCCAAAGAGTGTATACAGTGGTGGTTTAAATACAAATAACATTTTCTTTGTCACATTAATTAATGTCTCCAAACACTATACATAATCCTAATTGAGATACACCTAACAGAGGCTTTACTCCACTAACCCTCTATGAATTTACCATTTCTTCCATAATCTGTTCTGACATTTTCTCCCCTCAAAACCAAAATGTCATTCCTGAATGATAATCTCTCAACAGAAAGACCATGTGAAAAACACACCATCTAATTCCAAAAATAAGCACCATTGTTCACATCACCATGAGGTGAATGAATGGTGAGAGATTCCACCAAGGGAATAACTGTGATATCTATAATGTTGAGGAATAATTCAGCACCAAAAATACCCAAGGCCATACTGGTTGGCAATTCAAACATGGAGCATATCAAAATGCTACTGATAAGCTAAATTAACAGATAGCTTATCTGAAGCATATACTAGCCATATGGTGCCACAACTTCTGTTGCCTGTTGCTGGCATAACAATAGGCTACTGCAGTATTAGACTGGAAGCACTATTTGACAAACTGTCAACAGCATTTGTATTTTTTTGCAGAGCTCTAGGGCAAAGGCACACTCGCCTACTCTATTTGCATTTTTTTTAAACAGGTGAACAAAGAGTAAACCAGATGTCAACTTTAGAAATCGAGCTGTCTGGATCAGGAGATTTAACAGAGGCAGGCATACTGCTACAGCTCAAACCTAGACAATGAGCTTTTCTAAAAACACTCTGGCCTAGGGGAGTGGCTATTTAAAACACTTGGCTTCTTTTATGTCAGCACTATGGAAGTGAATTCTGCCCTTAAGTGCCAGCTCAAATGAAGTCATTTTGTTTCGCTGGGGCTTTCTCTGCATTTTTGAAATGTAGCATGCGCTGTAATAAAAGAAACAAGTATGAAAAAAATCTGATATTTTTTTTCAGCTAGGAGCTGGGTAGGGAGTAGAAACCGACAATATGATCACATTAAATAAAATCAAGACTGTGAAAGGATACTTGAGAGCAAGGTAAATGAAATTTAAATTTTGTGTTTTCCTCTTGGTAAAAACAAAAGTAAAATAAAATTTTGACGGCTTTAAAAAGACCTGGTGTTTACACACACGTCCCCCCAACCTCCACCAAGACAACTTGTGAACACTGACCAATAAGGAATATTTACAGTGAAACCTTAATATCTTACAGAAACACAACTACTTAATAAAAAAACATTATCACATTTTCTTCTTGCTTTTTTTAAGAAAATCCAGTCTGTTACTTATATACTATTGGAAGGAAAAATCTTTCAATAACACTACAGTAACACATTCAATTAACAACTTTAAAAAATCAACAATATAAAAATACTATCAATCAATACATAGTAGATCTGTCTGTGGTATTCAATAATGAAACTGCACTTCTAGTTGAAAGACATAATGAGAAAAATGAGTAACTTTTTGTTCTAATAATCTGTCCTGCCTTCACAGGCAGCTATGGGAACGTATTTATTTTCTGACTTTTACGCAGCTAAGCATGGAGCATTTTTAGATTATCTTTTCAAATTGTTCTTGAATATTCCCAGTTTAAAAAAAAACAACCACAAACAAAAAAAACCAACCTCCTTTCATGTTAAGTTGAGATTGCACTTGAACTCTTTCCAAAAGCCAGAGCTGTACTGAATTATGATAATTAGAAAGCTGTGCGCATAAAAGGCAGCACAGTTGATGCATTTAAAAAAGTTCATGCCAGAGAATATAAGTTCAATATGTTCTCACATAATTAACATTTCCCATCATTAGCAGCAGTTTTCAGTTCATGTATCTGTAAAAACAACAGCACTCGTCATTGTTTTAGATTCCCAGTCAATAGCATTTTAATAGTTTTACACATAATCCTAAACTTTCCTTCCCTTCCCCCTCCCCACACACTGGGATTTCACGCTCTATCTTCTGACCTGCTATCAAATACACTCGTGTTTTGTGCTCATGTGCTCCCGCTGCAGCACACACTACCTCCAATTTGAAAGTTTGGTGAAGAGTTAATAAGAGCTAGAAATCTAAGAAGGCCATTTGGAAAGGTCCAACAGGATGCAAAGGGAATAATCACGTTGTTCCAGTAAACAATGACTAGAAGACAAAGAACAAAATGTTGCAGGTGATACCTTCAACTGGATGGGAGCCAAAGTAAAAACGGCTGCTGCCTCTGCTGAACCCAGAACACAAGCTGGAGGGGCAAGGAAATGGAGTTACAGCCCTGCACCAACCCAGCAAGTATCTACAAACCCTTTAAACACACTGCAGATTTTCATCCCATTCCTGACATTTGTACAAAAATTCATCTAATAAGACCATGTAGCACATGATGGGTTACTCTCAGAGACATTCACAGACTTCCTGTGTAGATTATCTCAGTTGTTCGGAGCCAAATTTTGACACAGGCTCATTGTCTTTCTTCTCGTCCACCACCTCTTCAATCCCTGCATTTTACAATTAATGTAATTCTGGTGGAACTTTGATAACCTGATATAGTTGCTGAATCTGCTTCAATACAGAAATTTTTGCTTTACCAACAATGTAAAACTCAGTGATCGCAGTGAGATCAGGATTTCATACAAAACCAAAAGAATTTCAGGGTATTAAGTTAGGAAACTCCTAAATGAATTGAAGGATTGAAGTTGAAGGATTGAAGCCTGCAACTTTTCATTCTCATGCATTGGAAATGAGCAATCATTAAAACCAAATACAACATTACTCCAGGAAATATTATTCCATCCTTGTACCACTTACTAAAGTAAAGAGAGTTTTGTACAAGAACAGAGGGCAAGATACAGTCATAAAGTGGAAATTTATTGCAGTTTTCTTCTAAAAATGAGTCTTCACTGTGGCTTAGAGTTGGTTGGCTCTCCAATAAATGTCATTAATCTGTTCATATATGACAGGATACAATTTAAATATACAGTACTTACATAAGCTGTCACAAAACCTGTAACTGCCATTTCTTCCAGGGAGATGATTTTTTTACCTCTTGCAGGTTCTAAAATTTTGTTTAGACTCAATTTATTATTTCTTTTTAATAGCAAATGACTGCTGTTTAGGAATATATAACATTCCTACTTGCGGCAAGCACTAACACAGCACAGCGTGGTGACCAAACAGTAATGAAGTCTCAAATCCCTGAAATAAGGGACTACTATTTCTCTCATGCAGAAGTAGGTCCCTCTAATGAACCAGAGATTTCAAAATTACTTTTAAAGCAGCAGTTTGCACCCTCATCACAGTTAACATAATACAGCAAAAGGCCATAGGATGTCAGTGGAATTAACCTGAATTTAGAACAGACATTTTTAAAAGTCAGTCCTCTCTTCATATTTGAACTTGCTATGAAGAAAAACACAGAGAGAGCAACCAACTTCTAGCAGGAACTTGCCTACGAGTTTAGACAGATTGCAAGTAAAGCAGGACAGAAGCCCTGGGAAAAAAATTTTATCAGAAAGTGTGTCACATCCGATATTCTCTTTCATGAAAAATATAGAATAAAATCTGTGTCATTCTTTAGACTCAGAGTATCATACCAAGCATGTACATAAAGCATATGCTGTAAATATCTTAGTATTTGATCCAGCAAATGTTTATTACTATGAGTCATCCCTCTTGTCACTTTAAGCTGAGCAAGAATTGGATCTAGCAAACTTTTCCTTCTTAATGGAATCACTTCAAAGACAGTTTCTAAACCATCCCTTGAAAGACACAGCATTGATATTAACATCACAAGAAACACCAGACAGAGTGATGTGTGCATATACTGTCATAAACCTCGAACTCAAAACCTGATGTTTGAAGGTAACCTTCTCCCAAACACACACATTTGGAACCATACACTGAATTGTCCTGTTTTGGAAACAGTCCTAGGCATTTTCCAATAAAATCAGATTACTTCTAGTGATATTGTTCCAACTATGTAACCATCCTACTTTGTGGATTGAAAAGCAACAGCTAGATCATACTACACGATTACATATTTTTACCTTTCACTTTTAAGTGAAAGGCACCAGAATCTCTCTGCAGTTCCAGAAGTCTTTATTACACTTTCGCCCGTACTGCATCCTGAAACTTCCTTCACAATATGATCTACACAGGCAGCTTAAAAAGAAGAAACCCTTTTTCCCCCCCTGCATGTGACTTAACTAAGCTTGACTTTTCCAAGCACGGACAAACAAAGCCTAAAAACCACTTTAATGGTATCCAAAACCACTACATCGTCCAGCAACAACAACAAAACTCCGCTAGTTACAAATTATAACAAACATGTTACACACATCACACATCTCCTCACATCACAATACGCTATCATTTCTCAGCTGGAAACTCACGGCGGGTGTAGTTCATAATTAAGTTTCTGTTGTTCTTTTTTAGCTGTTTAATTAAGACTCCTTTAGGCAGAGGCTGTTTTTACCAAGGCTTCTGTCAAATCAAAATTTCTCCTCTGCTTCACCGCTCACATACATCCCACTCAGCACTAACTGTACAGAATATAAAACTGTAATTTGAATCTTGAGAGCTGTTGTTACACACTCCTGGGCACAAAGACTAATAATATTTATTTCGCCAAAGCAGCAGATGTAAAATTGATGCTCAAAATATAACATGTTTACTGATCAAATACTTTCCAAAGTCATTTCCAGATAACTGAGAAGAAAACTTGAAATAAATCATTTGCATCCAAAATTTGTTTGGTCAGCTAATAGGAACCTGCTGCAGACGAAACACAGAATTATCCCTACTGGTATAGAAAATGCCTTACGACTTCACTAAAAACCAGGCCAATGTGAAGACACAAATTACAACAACGATGAAAAATGTACCTCAGAAAAATCTACCCTTCCTAAAAATCATTACAAAGACTTGATTTTAAAAACTTGCAAGTTCAAAATGTGACTCAAATACAAAATCTTAAATTACTGTGTTTCAAGAACATTCACTATATTAATTCCTGTATTTCTGTTCCCAAATAAAATATGCATATGTGCGTGGATATACAAATACATACATAAGCACAGGTACAAAAGCACATGTCAACTCCCTCCCATCCTCAAGAAGTAATTTAATATATAGGTCTGTGTCATTTTTTGATAGCACAATCTTACCAACAGTACAATCTAACATCCCTGTAATGGTATTCCCCAGCTATTTATAGAGATAGAATACAGATGTTACAAACAGTCTCATTCAGGGTTATAATTTAAAATTATGTAGGATTCTTCTTGAGGCTTAATGTAATTATAATCATTTTTGTTTTCATATTCAATTGCAGGTAGCACTTAGTTATTTACATGAATTTTCCTGCAAGAGGCATTCCCACAGAGATTTCCATATTAGATGCACTGTGTAATAACTGAACATTCCACTCCAGAAAACACTGTTTAATCCATGCAGCTCCAAACTTTGCCATTTTCTAAGCTAAACATCTCCATAAAACCGCTAATTGACCATGCTGCATTTCTAAACTTTATCAGCACTAAGGGACCGCAAACATGCCCCTGTTAGACAAGAATACAGCTGTACAGGTACTTTTTTTCCCTGAGGCTCTGCCACTTCAGCTTACATTTCCTGTCCGTACTATTTTATGTCAGAAAACGCCAGGGCAATCTCGTACTTCTTGGCCTTTCTTTCCCAGGCAGTGTTCAACAGCAAACAGTACAAAAAAATTCCAGGGGCCATTTACATTCAGAGAGCACAGAGCACAACTGCTGCTCCCTAACTTTCCAGCACTTCTGGAGGTCATTTCTCATTTCTTCGTATCAAAGGCAGGCACTTGTTTCTAACAAGCTAACAACTCTCCCGAGAAACGTGGGTGGCTGGTATTTCATTGTTTCATAAATATTTTTATACTGTAACACCATTCAACATAAAACAGACTTGTGAGAGGAAAAAAATCACGACCAAGATTACCTTCAGTTGAGGCAGGAGCACCAACTTTTTTTAAGCTTGGTCAAATTAGAGATACTCACACACAGTTCCCATCGCTGTTTTGGTTTAACTGTCTGGAGGGGCCGCTTTGTTATAATTTCGCTACGAGAGCCGCACTGTACAAGTTTTCCCTCCCCCTAAGAAGGGCTCTCACTCCTCACTCTCTCCCTCCCACCCTCCCTCCCTCACTTCCTCCGTCCGCGAACAAAGGCTGCCCCGGCCTCGCTCCGCACGGGGACGGCTGCGGGGCGCGGGGCTCCCGCAAACGGGACAGACAGAGAAAAAAGAAAACCTCTCTGGATCCTACCGAAAAGAAGTTTTCCAGGGACAATCTCCGCGTTGCTGTAACCGCGACTTTGTCTTTTTTGGATACCTCGTTTCTGCTGACTCTCGAAAATTTTCCACTCGAATGTGCAATTAACCGGCAGCGGCGGCGGCAGCAGCGGCGGCTCTGGAGAAGCAGCACAAGAGGCAAAAAGAGACATTTCTGCCACCATCGCTGAGAGCAGAGCGCGCGGAGAACACGGAGCTAGGGCAGTGGGGCTTGGGGCCGGAG